>BDMV01000003.1:40126921-40142093 GCA_008326285.1 Oryza officinalis
TAGGCCGGTCTGACCGGACAGTGGGGCCGGTCTGACCAGCGGCATGTGGCCGGTCAGACCAGCAAAGTCCGAATTGGACTCGATTTCCACCGGGTCTCGGGATTATTGAGTTAGGAAACTATGTTCGGAGTTCTTTTGGGATTCTATCCCGAAATTGTCGTGGAGGAGGGCTTGTAGGAGGCAAGACCAACCCCTTTATAAGGGCCAAGGCCGGTTCAATTGAACAACCAACAATCTACATATAAATTTTCAATTGAATCGCGTTTTCTTTATTATACATCTACTTTTTGCATAGCTTTAGCCTTAGTTCGTCCATCTTTGTCGATTTGCGCTATAAATCATCCGTCGTCGCTGCGAGAGTGCGATATCCCTTTGTTTGTTTGTCCCGTAAACCTTCCGTTTGCCCACGAGACAGGTAGTTATCCTCGTATCAATCTAAATCGGCCTAGAGGCTAATTTTGATCTCTAAATCGGCTTCGCTAGCCGGTTTAGTCGTTTTCTACAAAACCCATCTTGATTTGGCTTTTTGCTAGATCAAGGTGGTTGGCAACTCCATACACCGCAAGGCGTTTAGGTGTTAATAGTGTTAGCGGCTTTTGACCGAAAAAGTTGCCAACAGAGATGTGTATCAATTCTGCCAATTAGGGTTTAGAAATAATTCATGGTTTGACTCTTTTGACCAAATCATTTGAGGTATCAAATGTACATATTAAATTACTCCTAAATTCCAGTGAGGTATATATGTTGCATAGGATCTATATGAATTTCCCCATGATTTTATATTGCACCAATTATTTTTAAATATTAAGTGAGTTCACCTACCCTTAAATGTTCCTATTATAAATATATATGTAAATGATTGGAAAATTATATTCTTAATTTGTAATTAACCAGAGATGATGTGTTTAGATCTTACTTTCTATTCATCATTTTTAAGTCACAAGATACTTGAGCATGGGTGTACTTAAGGTAATGACTAGTGTAGTACTTTTATTATATATATGAACTAACATGTATGTATACTTGTGTTCATGAGGCCTAGTATGTAATGCATCCAAGAATCAATCAACATTTAAAATAACTCAAATCACACACCACATCTTATGTTTATGCAAGCATGCACATGTTTTGCATGTCAAGTTAAATTAGGAAAGAGAAGTTTTTAAATGGTTCGCAACTTTGCATATGGGCACCAGCTAATTTAACCTTACCTAGGTTGTAAATTTGAAAAATTTTGGTCATCAACTCAAAAACATATTTTTACTATTTAGGTGAAATAAAAATTCAAAATTCAAATTTTTGGTATGTTACAGTCCTACGTTCCACCGGCCCTGGCAATTGTATCAGCTACATTGGTGTTGTTCAAGGCTGCATCGCTTCGACCTCTTGGGTCGCTCTGGTTCGGTTGATATATTTGTCTACCTAGTTATCATATATCTTAGTTAATCTAGTTTGATAGTTCGATTTACTTGTATCGGCTGGGATCTGCCTTAGAGTTTTTGCCGGTATTGGCTAAATTGCTTTGCCAGATTAGATTAGCTAAGGTATCTACCACTCTTAAAATCAGTCGAAGGCTTGATTGTCTAGATATTATGTTTCTTTTCATACTTTGCGTTGCATCAGCCCTAGTCATGCTTAGAACCATAATATCTAGCCTGCTTTTTGATTGCCAATAAGGGTTTTATCGGGGTTTCAGCCAATGAGTTATCTGGACGTTGCTTCGGCTCACAAGGATTACATACGATTTGGTTTTAGCTGATGACAACAAAGGTTTCAATGTTTATCTAATCGTTTGGATTTAATGACATCGGACCTCCAGCCGATGTATGTTTTAACCTTCGGATCAACGCTTATTCTATCATATCATTATTAGCCGATTGGTTTCTATTGGATCATATTATTATTTTAATCAGCCAATTGTCTTTATATTATTATTTACGCAAGTATTAGAATCTATATAGTCGATGACTCAAAACCCTATCGACATCGGCTGATATCAGCGTCGGCTAAAATTACTCCATCGGCTTGTCAGTCGATCGGCTCTTTGATCTGTTGTTTATATATCTTGTCAGTTGCAAGATCAAACTGACTGGCACGCCCGCATCTCATTAATTTTAGGACCTGCACTGGAGCTAAGCAGATCCCCTAGGCCTTCGAGTGCCACACGCAGGATCTACGTCAACACATCTTTTGGCATGCTCGACGGGACAGATTTTGCGTCAACAAAGTCCTGATCAGACACGACACAGGTTTCTTAAACATAAAAGAAAAAACACAAGTCCTGATCGGACATTGGACAAAACTTTCTAATGATAGAAGAAAAATTACTAAATCATGCCTAATTAATAGGTAGAATTACTAAATCAAGGTCACGGGGTTAGGAGCGGCCGGAAGCTACTCTAGATCTGGGCATCATTGTCCAACGAGGCGCCGCCGCCTGTGTGATGACGTTGTCGCTGTCTTGCTCCTTTCCCATAGGGCGCTGGCCTGAAGATCACTAGGAAGAGAAGGGAGAGGTTGAGAAGATAGGAGGATGGAGGAAGAAGATAAAGTCCTTGGCATGTGGGCCCTACGTGAGTCCCACTGACAGTAAGTTCCACGTAGACGCCACACAAGCCAAATACTGCCTTATGACTATATTTGCATCAGTTTTTAGAATTGGGCAAGACATTATACCCGATTTTGTGGTTAAGGAAGGTGAATGTGATTCGAACTATAGGGCAGGACAGGAGGGACG
Organism: Oryza officinalis; assembly: GCA_008326285.1. Classification (NCBI taxonomy): domain Eukaryota; kingdom Viridiplantae; phylum Streptophyta; class Magnoliopsida; order Poales; family Poaceae; genus Oryza; species Oryza officinalis. Next base: position 40,129,659 of record BDMV01000003.1, read on the forward strand.
CAAAATATACTTATTCCGGTCGGGAATAGCAAAGCGGCCTAGCGTGCGTGAGCGAGGCCGAGAACGGTGACGCGGGCCAGCATGGAGAAACGGCCCGTGAGACTGAGAAGGAGATTGCGCTGCGGGCCACGGTCCATGAGGCGATGCGCACGAGGGAATAAGTTCATTTGAGGTCCCTTAATTTGTCAACGAATCCGATTTTCGTCCTTCAACCGAAAAACCAGATACAACAGGTCCCTCAACTATCCAAACCGGAGCAAACGTGGTCCCTTGACGGTTTAAAAGGCGGTTTTGGCTGATGTGGCGCCTACGTGGTTAATTTGACTTGGTCTTCATCTGACGTGGCGCTTATGTGGCAATTCGATCCTGGAAAAATAATAAAAACCATGGACCCACATGTCAGCTACACACAAAATTTAATTTAAAAATGGTGGGGCCCACGTGGGCCCCACATGTCAGCCTCACCCCTCCCTTCTTCCCTCTCCCCCCTCTCTCCCCTCTTCTCTCTATCTTATCTCTCTCTATCCTCTCTCTCTCCCTGTGGCCGGAGCGAGCGATGGCCGGGGTGGGCGGGTGACGATGGAGTGGAGAGAACGATGGCCGGAGAGGGCTACAGGCACCACGGATCGGTCGGCCGGCAGAGCGGGGCGAGCGGCGGCCGGAGCGGGCGCGGAGAGAGATGAGGCGAGAAGGACGGCGAGCGGGGGTAGGGCGGGGAGGGAGGAGGCAGGGCGTGTCGCGACGGACGACGCCACCCACCGCGTCATGAACCCGGGAGGGTCACGCTCGAAGTCCGGTGGGTTGGCGATCACAAGGTCGGATCCCGCTGGCGCGAAGTACCGCAAGATGAAAGCCTCCATCTCGCCCCTCGACGACGCCGACTACGGCAGTGACTTAGAGTCAACGCTCGTCCTCAGCTGCCCCGTCCTCATCCGCCTCCTCTCCGGCGGCCTCCCTCCCACCTCCGTCACCTAGATTGCCGACGAGTCCGCCTCCGGGAAGACCCAGTTATGCCTTCGCTTCCCCTTCCGCCACCTCCACGGCCTCGCCCCCAAATCTCGCCCCTCCGCCATTGCTGCCTCCTCCTCCGCCCGCCGTCCACTATGCTCCGGCGACCGGCTCTACCCCCCGCTGCTCTGCCTGCCTGCTTTGCCCGCCGCTCCGCCCGCTGTCGCCTCGCCCTGCCCGTCGTTCGCTTTGGCCGGGGAGAGAGAGGATAGAGAGAAGAGAGAGGTGTAAGGATGACATGTGGGGCCCACATGGGCCCCACCAATTTTTAATTATTTTTTGTGTGTAGCTGACATGTGGGCCTATGATTTTTATTATTTTTTCAGGATCGAATTGCCACGTAAGCGTCACGTCAATGCCACGTGGGACGGAGACCTAGTCAAACTAGCCACGTAGGTGCCACGTCAACGAAAACCGCCTTCCAAACCGCCGAGGGACCACGTTTGCACCGGTTTTGATAGTTGAGGGACCCGTTGTATCTAGTTTTTCGGTTGAAGGATGAAAATCGGATTTGTTAACAAATTAAGGGACCTCAGATGAACTTATTCCGTGGGTGGGACGGCGAAGAGGAGTTCGGCCAGTGGGCTGAACCCAGGATGGAGGCGCGGTGCCCAACCCGCTACCAACCCCGGACTCGACAAAGTAGTGAGCAACTAGAGGTGGCCAAACGAGCTGGGCCAAAACTGGCGGCCCGAGGCACGACGGAACCTGTAGCCGGCACGGCCCGGCATGGGCTGCTACAGTAACGGGCTGTGCCGGCACGGCACGAGGAGCCGTGCCGTGCTTGGGCCGCTGGCCGAGCCCACGGGCCAGCATGGCACGGCATGGCTACTGTAGCAGCACGGCACGGCCGCGGCGCCGGCGGTCCAATGGGCGCAGGCGCGCAGCGCAGGCCGACAGGGCGTCAGGCGGCAGGCGGCAGGGCGGCACGGCGCGACGCGCGAGCGGGCACTGTGCGGCGGTCGAATGGGAAGGTTCCACGTGGCACTAACAGCTATTTGACCGTTCAAATTTGAAAATAACCGTTGGGGGGCTAAAAAATTCATAAAAATTTCGAAAAAATTCCAAAAAATCTCAAATTTCGCCCTATAAATAGGGCATGAACCCCAGCCATTTCTCCTCATCCCACACTTCTCATCTTGTGCTCTAAAGTGCTCTCTTTGTTCTCAAGTGTGCATTTTTTTGATTTTGACAAAATTTGCTCAAATTTTGTCAAAAATCAAAATTAGTTTCGTAGTTCAATAGTTTGATCGCAGAGGTTTGAAGAGCTCGCGGTTGGAAAGATGTAAGTAATATTCAAATTTGTGTATTATTTGTATTGTGTTTGTGAATTCAATAAATATTCTAAAATTTGTTTATGTCGGTTTAAATTTTCATAATGGATCCGAACTATCCATACCAGTCACCGTCGTTCACCTTGGGTGATTTCGACCCCAACTACATGTCGGTGTTTGACGATGCCTCCGGATCGGCTCCAACTCCACCATCTGTGGAGGAGGTACCGGTTCAGGCGGCTGTCGTGGAAGAGGTACCGGTTCAGGCGGCGACAGCTTCGGAAGGATTTTCCGGAACCGCGAGCGGAAGTGTTTCGACACACACCGGCTCGAAGAGATCGAGAACCTCCGGTGTGTGGCAACACTTCGACGAGATAAAGGAAACATGCCCCGACGGAAGGGAGGTATCGAAAGCTCGTTGTAGAATATGTAGGCAAATTTTATCTGCTCGTTCTTCTGCTGGTACAGGTCACCTCAAGCGCCATGCGGAGTCGTGTGCCAAGAAGCAGGGAATACAATTTTGGCAGCAGCAACTTATGCTAAACCCAAACGGTACGGTACGCAGTTGGGAGTACGATCCCATGTTTGCTCGGGAATCTCTTGTCCGGTTAATCGCCAGGCAAGATTTACCCCTGAACTTTGGGGAGTCCCCTGCTTTTGAACAATACATTCAGCAATCTCATAACCCTAGGTTTAAAGTTGTGAGTAGGCAAACATCAACTAGAGATTTAGAGAATATTTATCACAAGGAAGCAACTGCACTTAAGAAACTGTTTAGTACATGTACTTTCTCTGTTAGTGTTACTTCAGATATATGGAGTAGTAGAGCTAGAGAGGATTATCTTAGCGTAGTTGTTCATTTTGTTGATGATGATTGGCAATTACAAAAGAGAGTTTTAGGGCTTAGGTTAATAGATGTCTCACATACAGGAGAAAACATAGCTGAAAGAATTAGGGAAGTAATTAATGAATTTAATCTTGCTGATAAAATATTTGCTGTCACCCTAGATAATGCATCTGCTAATTCTAGGGCTATTGAAATATTGCAACCTTTATTTTGTGTTTATGCTCAATCTTTTCTACTCCATCAGCGTTGTGCATGTCATATAATTAATTTGATTGTTAAGACTGGCATGAAGAGGGTAGGTGACCACATCGATGCTGTTCGTCAAGCAATCGCGTGGTTAACTGCTTCTAACCCGCGGATTGCTGCATGGAAGAGGTTTTGCAATGCGGCCGGTGTGAGAGCTCGTAAGTTTGCCACCGATGCAGAGCATCGGTGGAATGCAACGTATTTAATGTTAAAAGTTGTTTTACCTTATAGTAGTTTACTCTCTGATTTTGTTCAGTCACGTGGTGGCCCAAGAAACAGTGACGGGTCTTCAGTACTGAACGAGCATGTTTGGGCAATTGTCCAAAAATTTCACCAATTTCTAGAAACTTTTTATGATTGTACTCTAACTTTGTCACAAGTTTATTATCCAACTGCTAATATAATTTTGCACAACCTTCTTGAAATTGCTACTTTATTTAAAGAATACGAAAATGATGACGTTCTAACTGAACCTGTCTTTCACATGAAACAAAAATATTTGAAATATTGGAAAAATATACCTATGTTGTATGCTTTTGCTTTTGTTTTAGATCCTAGGTGTAAATTAAGGGGATTGTCTGCTATTTTATCACTTGTTGGAGATACTATAGGTGTAGATTATAGTTCTTTTTATACTGAGGTTAGACGTAAATTATATGAGGTTTTTGGAAGATATGAAGTAAAGTTTCAGGAAGTTCGCCAGCAGAGACCCCCTCCTATCCCCACTACAGGTAAGAAGAAGATACAGTGGGGTAGGATTTGGGGTGGATCGTCTTCAAGCCAAGGTGGTGGCAGTTCGTCGGCTACAAGTGGAGACGCCTCTTCGCATGTTGTGGCCGAAGAGTTGTCCGGTTATTTGGACAGCGACGCCATCCACCACGAAGCACAAGATTTCAACGTCCTCGGGTGGTGGAATGACCACAAGATAGCATATCCCGTGCTTTCAAAACTAGCACGGGATGTGTTGACGGTGCCCGTGTCGACGGTGTCCTCTGAATCGGCCTTCAGTCTATGCGGCCGAATCATCGAAGACCGGAGGACGACTCTGAGCAGCGACCACGTCGAAATGCTACTAAGCGTTAAAGACTGGGAGCTTGCTCGACAACATGCCCAATACACTGCGGACAATCAAGAATTGGCCGCCCAGTTCGAGCAACTCTACCTGGATCCAGACCAACCCCAGTAGAATTTTGTTAGAAGTAGTTCTAACCTTTGAGCTGTACTCTTTTCTTTGTCATGGTTTTCTCATTTTTCCCTATGAGTTTTTACATGACAAAATTTTTAACGAGGCAACATGTATCATTGTATCCTGTAATGATATAAACATCAATAAAGGTCATTACTATTTTTAACAAATTCTTTTACAATATTTTTGCAAGTGTGGATTTATCTTTAAATTATTTCAAAATAATGAATCACAATCAATATTTTTAAATGTTTCAACACAACAACAAAAATACCATTTTTTCTTTTTTTTTAACATTAGCAAATCATTACTTTTTTTAAAACTTTTATTTCCATTTTTTAAATACCATTTTTTTATTTTTTAAACATTAGTACATCATTACTCTTTTTAAAACTTTTATTTCCATTTTTTAAATACCATTTTTTCATTTTTTTAACATTAGTAAATCATTACTTTTTTAAAAAACTTTTATTTCCATTTTTTAAGTACCATTTTTTCATTTTTTAAACATTAGCAAATCATTACTTTTTTTAAAAACTTTTATTTCTATTTTTTAATTTTTTTTCCTTATACATTTTCTCTGCTTTTTTTTTTTAAAAGCACCGTGTAGCTCCATGGGCCGCCGTGCCCCGAACGGCCCGTTAGCCGTAGGCGTGCCGTGCCGGCACGCCACGGGCCGTGCCTGGGCCGGCGGCTCGGCACGGGGGCCGTGCCGGCACGGCCCGTTTCATCAGCCGTGCCTAACGGGCCATGCCGAAACGGGCCGTGCCGGACCCGTGCCCGTGCCGGGCCGGGCCGTGCCGCCCGTTTGGCCACCTATATGAGCCACTCTCCTCTCGGGTGGTCCGACCCTTCGTCGCTCCGTCCACCGCGCTTCTGCTCCTGCCCGCCGCCATTAACAGATCCACGCCCTCTCTGCGCCCGCGCCTCCGCCTCCGCCTCCACCTCCACCTCCGCCTCGCCAACGACCTGATGGAGGGCGGAGGCGGAAAAAGCGCCGGGGCTAGGGTTTCTTCACCCACGGCGGCATCCTCGGCGTCTACTGAAGGGGAACGCGTGGGGGCCATGTGCCCAATATGCTTCGAGCCCTTGTCATGCAACGGCATGCACCGGATCTGGTGAGTCTGATATCCAGTCACGCTTGTGAATCTGAATTTTTTTTTGTCTTATGTCCGACAACGAAAGCCCTAGGTATTATCGGCTATTCCTCTCTCGGGCGATTAGGATATTTGTCTCATCGTGTCTGGTGATTGTTGTCACTGTACTGGATTGCAGGGGTAGTACATATTTTTGCTGTTTTACTTTTCGTTTTTTTAGTGAACGGCACTATAAAGTAGCGATTTCATCGAACAGAATTGGAATAAATACTCGTAGATGGAGAGCAACCCCCACCCACACACACACACACACACAAAATAAGAATCAACAACAGCAACATAACTTCTACCTGTACCATGATTTTAGGAACCGGATGGTCTCATTGAAAATCCCCTTTTCAATTATTTTAGGACACACCATGTCTTAGCCTTTTTTATAGGTTGAAGCTCTTTGTTTGTGAACAATTGACAATGACATTGGAGCCCTTTAATTTTGTTTCTTGTCCCATCTATCAAACCTATAAACCTGTAATCCGTTTGAGTCGACTCCATCGGCACATTTTGGCACTAGGATCCTGTTAGCTTTGTTGACTTCTGCTATGCTTGCAGGGTGCATGTTTGAGTCTATTGAAAAGTCACATGATGTCATAAATTATTATTTCCCTCCAGTCTTCGTAGAGAGCTATTGTAAAAAAATCCATCTGATCCTGGCGCTTTGTTCATTGAAAGAACTTTGATTGCATTCAGAATTTAATATCTTTGCAATCTTCTTGTCCAGTTCTTCTAGGTTTAGCAAAATATTGTAGGAGGCATTTTCCATCTCTTGCTGATTTTTCACAGTCATTAGTTGTGAGCTGTTTGCAGGACAAAGCTACTCCTCATAATTGCACTTCCCTTATATGGAAATATCTGGTACTGCCGTCGACCTCTCATAGTCCAGTTATCCTTGATTGTTTCCTCTGGCTCACTCTCCCGGCAGCTGCAATGCCAACTGTTTATTAGTTGTTGTCGAAGGTCCCTCTCTCCAGCTGTACCTTGTTTTAGTTGTCTCATTTGTTGCGATCTGAAAGACTTCAGATCTTCTGCGATAGCATCGAGCTTCTTATTTATCCTCTTCTCTAGATCAAGAATGCCATTATTTGTGTTCCATGATTCTCGCCAACTTCCCTTGAAGCCTTGTAGTTTTGTCTAGTAGTTTCCGGACCTGAACAAACTTATTGGCCTCAAATCATCGTTCGAATACCAAGTGACATTGATCTGGTATTGAGCTTGATAGGGCTTTTAAGAAGCATCTTGGAATGTTGGCTTCACTGTTGGGGTTGCTGAAAACTATCAAGATTAACTAACATAGCATTTTCCTTGCACTTGTCCATGTGTAGTGTAGTTTTTGCTGGTGGACGTCTTTCCATGATGTTGTGCCTAGGGCTTTCCTGAACCTTCTTAGAGCATTTCCAGTGGCCGATGCATGGACTGACGTGGTTCAGAAGGGAGGAGAGAGAAGAAGCGAACCCTATCTGGGAGTTGAAACATGGTGAATAAAAAATGGATTGGCTCACTCGTTGGTTATTTCAGCACTGTTCACCCCAGGATATGACTCAAACTTCTGGTTACGTGGTAGTGTGAACCGTATCAATGACTGGAATGTTCTTATCAAACTCAAATTAATATTAGTTTTTGTCCATAGCATCTGTGATCAGACTGAAATCTCCACGAAATACCTATAACATGCTTTCATAGTTTGATATGTTATCTTTTGCATGATACTCTTACCTCCTGGATTACTTGTATCCTTTTTGGCAATAGCTGTGGGCGTACACAGTGGCCCCATGTTTGATGTTTCAGTCACGGATTCAAACTGTTGCATATTTTTCATCATTTGTGTGACATTGAATCTTTTTTTTTTCTTTCCATGCATGATTATGCCACCTTTTGTACCACATGTTGGCAAGTATATCCACTGGTTGAGTCTCATGCGGTCATGCCTGCTGCCAACAAGTAAACGATCAGTTCCCTGGAGCTTGGGCTCCAGTAAGCATACCGGATTTGCGCGATGTTCTTTAATGAATCTCTAACAACTTCCTGTTCAATTGTTTAAGCCTTTTTCATTCTATACTACCATATTGAGTGTCTTGGGAATTCAAAGCACATAGACATTACTCATATTATATGGTAACAGTGGAGTGGTTTCTAGTAGGGTTATAATATGAACATTTATATTTTTATGCACATATTGAAAGCTGTGAACCTGGTTTACTGGTTGCTGACATGGATTAAGTGATAAGCTTATTGTTGAATCTGCCGGAATTAGGTCTGCTCTAGAGGATCTGCTGTTATTCGTGCCAGTGCCATGATGGCTTGATTAGGTATTTAATTGTTGCCTATTCAATATGTGCAGTTGTCTTCCGTGTGGGCATGTATATGGAAGGTCGTGCTTGGAGAGGTCTTACGACGCTTCTGGTGATAAAAGTGATAAAGTATGAAATTTCCTGTATTGTGATGGGCCGCTGGATTGAATCATTTTTCAGTAGCATAGCTACATATACATGCAATGTCCTAACTTATGTGTATGCTGATCATTCTTTCCAGTGCCTTACCTGTAATGAAGTGTTTCATCCCGCCCACATCATTAACCTTTATGCACCTGGTAGCAATGTTGATGGTTGCCCACGCTCCCAGGTACTTCCTCAATTATTCTTCTATGTTAAAATTTGCAATATTTGCTCTAGGACACTCTAAATTTGTGGCATTTGCTATAAGTCTCTCATTTTGTGACTTTGTTATAGGACTCTAGTTTTGTGGTTCTTTGCTGAAGAGACATTGACCATTATGTTAATATGTTGGTGTCTGAGCACCGGCAGACGTGAGAAATCATGGATCTTGGATCGAACCTTTGGGACCATGTTTGATTGGACCTAGAGCCCCCGGTCGATCCTAGATCCATGATTTCTCATGTCTGCCGGTGCTCGGACAATGACATAATATATTCTCTTCCAATGGGGAGATAAAACTTTTCTCGGGCCACCTTACATTTAGTTTTGGTTGAATTCACCTCGCAAATGCTTTTTATGCTTAATGATTCAGGAACTGAAAGAAGTGAAAAGTCAAATGAAAACAAGGATTGAGTTTACCATGACACGGCAAGTTGATTTTGAAGAGGAGCTGATTAAGCAACTCAAGGCTGAGCTATCTGAGGAACTAAAACAGGCAGTGAAAGAACTCCAATCGGAGTTGATTCAGATGGTTAGAGTGCGTACAGAAGAGCTGCCGCAGGGATATGCTGAACGAGCTTTTACTGTGAAGTTAAACAAATACATATCAGATCTCCAGAGTCGGAAGCACTTGGTTTAGGATGCACTGCGGACTGTTACCACCTCATCTTTTTGTTGTGTTGAACATGTATACCTTGGTGTTATGAAACTTCGTCTCTTTTCTATCTTTTTCCAGTGTGGTTTTGCAGCAGCAATAACATTTCGTCGGGAAATTTATGTCCTTCTATTGTACGAAGAGAATATTCAAGTACTCCCATTTGTCTCCCTTTATCTACCAAAATAATTGTCTTTCTAGAGTTAAAAATTTATTTCAAATTAGTTTTTACTTTAGAGTACTAGTTGTTCCATCAATTACCTTATCAAAACTGTTTCTTGTGACGTGCCATTTCGGTTCAGGACAATCCAACCCATCTTATAAACAGGGCCATATAATACAGGGATGAAAATGTAGATACAGACGATAATACTCATACGATATTCATTTTTTTAATATGAAAATAAATATGAATAGCTTGGATATAGAAATAAATACGAATTATATCGAATACAAATAAGGATAAAATATGATCAGACATGAATATAAAAACAAATATTTCTTGGAACATATAAACCACCTAAACTACTAATAGAAACAAATACCATCGCACCTAATTAGCTAGTTTTATATAAAAAGTTTGATCATGGACTAAATAATGTTAATTAAGTTTACGGTGATGCTAATACGTGTGTAGCGCTCAAAATAGTAGTTCGAGCGCCGCACAACGCTCCCTCTATCCCTTTTTTCGTTTTTTACCACCCTATCTTCTGTGTTTCTTTTTTCTCCTTTCCATCTCATTCGTGCTTCATCAAAAGAGCCTGATAAAATATTAACCATACAGATTTTTCCGTTTTCTCGTTCCTTCTCTCCAAATATTTTTTTCTCTTGTGTTAGTAACATATTTACCATCTAGTTTTTCTTTCCGAGTTTTTTGTTTTTCTAGTGTCTCCACGTTTCAAAAGTAACAAATTTACTCTACGGAGTTTTCCATTTACTCCCAGCCTCCCACCTCCACACCTTTAAAAGTAACAAATTTACTCTCGCATGAAGCCTCCTTCAAAAGTAACAAATTTACTTGCATGAATGCTCACACATCGTTCGGCACCGTTCCTAGATGGCCATAAAAAAATTACTACCATCTTATAAAGCTAATAATTCTTTTACCAGTGTTATAAATATTATTTAGACTTCGTAGTCTGCAAGTAAAACAATGACCACCTATCTCTCGATATAGCCCATGTTCTCATAGGCACCTTATAGTAATATATTTACTGATGTGTTCAATATACAGTACAGGAGTAAAAACTAGTAATTATTTTCAAAGTATTGTTAATCTGAATCACAAAATGGCCGTACGAATGAAAAATTTACAGGCTCAATCACACACGAGTGATAAAGGTGAATCAAACTAGAAAAGAAAAAATTGGTCCAGCCAAAAATCCATCGTGAAGCTGGGATCCTGGTGGCTTTGCTGGATCTTGCGACAGGGATGGAGAGGCTGGTCTGTGTCTTGTGACTGGTGGTGGAGAGGGCATACGTACGGGTGGCAAGCGGCAGTCGGCAATGGAATCCATCATCTAGCAAGCAGGAAAAAATGCAAAAACATTCTCGTTCATGTCATAGAGACGATGAGAAAAAGAAAAATAGCAAACTACCTCCGTCACCAGCTGACTCCACCCTATCATCTGCGACCATCCACATGGAGCACGATGTGCAAATGTAGAACCTGTGCAGCACATCAATTCAGATCAATTCAGATCAGGTAATATTGCATATTGCACGTTAATTTGATTTTCAGATCAGGCAACTAAATAAAATTTTGCACCACATTTAATTTTGGCAATAAGAGAAGTTGCACAAACACATTATAGCCTAAAGGCTTTAGGATAAAACTTCCCCAAAATATACAAATCAAGTTGGTGCTTTGCAAATAAAATCTATTTTTTTACTTGAAACAAATTACAAACTATATTATCTTCAAACATGTTTTCATTATAATAAAGTATAGAGCACCAAAAAAATTATACCGTCTAGTGCCTTTTGTGATCACCACATAATTTTAGATGAGTGGGATCCATACACGCATAAATAGTCACTCATACCTCAATGTACCCATAATCACAAATTGACACCATTCGATATAAAATTCGCAATGCCAAATAATGAGCAAAGGAGATATTGCTCGGATTCAACATGTTGGTCAACTTCAGCCTAACACATGTCTGTCAAACCACATGAAAGTGGCAACTAAATGTGTTACACATCTCAGGAGACTTGACTTAAATTGCTAAATCTGTACAACATCTTAATTGCTCAAAAATTCATACTTATGCTCAACTAGCCCCAAAGCAAGATACTAACTAAACACTTTCATCAAAGCATTGGCATAGAGAGTAATAAGGCATACAAATAATTAAAAATTCAGATAACAACTAAATTAGATATTCGTAGGCCAAGCCAATCGGCTAAATAATTAGTGGTTCGCGCGGAAGCTTATCTACCCAAGACCCATTGTCGGGTCCGAAAATTAAAGATTCGGTAACCGACATGTTTAAATTATATCAAGCCCTAGATCAATAGATTGATACAGGTTCAACAATCTAGATCATCATTGCAAACATTTGAACAAGGCTCCGAAGGAGATTTCGTTACATAAAATAATAGGATATTTACAAGATTGTGGCTAACTATCACAACAGAAGCTATAGAATGAATCAACTCTATTGTTTTGCTATAGAATTAAACCTTCTAGCTAATCTAGACTTGAGAACTAAGTTTGAATGAGACTAACTTATGTGATTGAACTCCCGGCTTCAGCAAGAACCTCGAATCAACTCTGGAAAGGTTAAAGCAAGGGTGAGTACAGCGTACTCAGCAAGCTATTATATCAAGTAATGAATGCATGAAATAATAGTAATTGAGTGGGGCTAGGTTTACTTGCAGAAAGCTGACACTACTGAAGAACTGATCTTTGGTCGGAATCAGAAAAACCGGAATAGTCCCGGTTCGAATATGAACCGGGACTAAAGATCAACTTTAGTCCCAGTTAAAAAAGGTAACGGGTCGCGAGGATCTTTAGTCCCGGTTGGTAACACCAACCGGGACTAAATATCATCTTTAGTCCCGGTTCAAACACCCACCGGCCCTGTCAGGCTGGTGTCAGGGGGGCGGGGATCTTTAGTCCCGGTTGGTGTAATCAACCGGGACTAAAGATCCTAACTTTAGTCCCGGTTGGTGGTATAAACCGGGACTAAAGATCCCACCGGCCCTGTCAGGCTGGTGACAGGGGGGCGGGGATCTTTAGTCCCGGTTGGTGTTACCAACCGGGACTAAAGATAATTTAGATCTATAGTCCCGGTTAGTGTTATTAACCGGGACTATAGTGATCGACCTTTTTAAACCGGGACTAAAGATCCCACCGGCCCTGTCAGGCTGGTGACAGGGGGGCGGGGATCTTTAGTCCCGGTTGGT
>BDMV01000003.1:40155690-40168183 GCA_008326285.1 Oryza officinalis
GGTCGCCCGCGTGGCCGCCCACGTGGCCGCCGCGTGGCTGCTGCGTCGGCGCCACGCGTGCGCCGCGTGGCGTCGCGCCGCCCCGCCGCACCCGCCGCGTGGCCGCCACGTCGGCGCCACGTGGTGCGCCGCTGCCCGTCGGCTGGTGGACTCGGTCCACCGTGGACCGAGGCCCTGTGCCACCGACAGGTAGGGCCCACCTGTCGACGCCGCCGCCCCTCCCCGCTGATGTCAGCCCTTGCCCTGCTAACGTTAGCCCTGACGCCAGTGACGTCAGCCCTAGGGATTATTGCGCAATAAAGTGAATAAGGATTTTTCTGTGGGGGTGTACTCGTTGATCAGCTGCCGGATTCACCAAGGCACGAGAGGGGGCTGCCCGCCTTGGTTTAATGGTGAGGGCGAAACCTGTGGTGTGGTGCGCTTGGTTAGGGAGGGCTGTGCGAAGGGTCATGTCACAGTCCCTTTTCGGTGTACCGTGGTGGTATGCCGGCGCACGCGGTAACATGTCGTGGGGCTGTGTCTTGTGGGTACAGTTGTACACCTCTGATCAAAGTAAAACTATTCGAATAGCCGTGCCCGCGGTTATGGGCGATCAACCAGCTTCGCCGTGATTAGTTATACTTCTAATAACTTGACTTAATGGAACTGGTATAGTTCAGGTGGTGGTTTGGGCCTGTCGCAACGTGGGGTAGCGTTGGGCAGCGATGGTTCAATTTTGCTTAATTAACTCAACTGTTTTACCGCATTCAACTACTGTCTTTAAATGCGTATTTCATGCAAATAATCCCTCCAGCCTCCTTTGCTTTTACTTGCATCATTACTCCCTTTCCGGTATGACTTGTTAAGTACAGTGGGTGGTACTCAGTCTTGCTCTATTTTTCCCCCACATCAGAGTTAGAGTACATGTCCGATGGAGGCTACTCAGAGAAGTAGGCTTGTGGTTGCCGTCAAGGATGCCCGTGGAATGGTGTTGCCACGCTGCGAGCGTCTAGTTAACTAGAATAGTTTGTTTCTCTCTTTTCGCTGCATTTATGTAGGATATTTTTTATGGTGTTTGTAAGACGTGGATCTGTATGTCAACTTTGTCGTTTGTGTACCCTGGCCGGTCCTGGACGGGGATTTAATGCACATTCTGCTTGGAAATTTGGGTTAGCGAATATCTGGGCGTGACAGTAGTGATCAGGTAGAAATGCTACTAAGTGTAAAAGACTGAGGGCTAGCTGCCGCAGACACCAGGAATTGGCCGTTCAGTTCGAAAACCTTTATTTAAATCAAGAAGAAATAGAGTAGCTACTTTTTATTTTTTGAGTATTGATCTTTAGGTTGTATTCTTTTCTTTGTCATGGTTTTCTCAAATATGAGTTTTTACATGACAATATTTTTAACGAGGCAACATGTATCATGTAAATGTCAATAAAGATCATTACTCTTTTTTCCCCACGCATTTTTCCAATATATTACTAAGATTAATTAATTTTTTTCACTTCTAGCAATTTCTTTTCTTTTCTTTTTTTTCTCAAATTCACCTCGGCCGCTGGCGCTCGGTGAGAGTCCAATCTCCCAAATCCACGCGTCACAGGGCGGTTGGCGTGCCACGCGCGTGCGTCAAGCAGGCAAGCATCGAGCCGCCGCTCCATTCCAAGCCCTCCACGCGTCGCGCAGCCACTGGAGAGCCGCAGGCCACAGCGCGGTGCGTCGCGTGTCTGTGCCTCCCATGCTCACGTGCCTTCGAGCCGACGCCGGCCCATGTGCCACTAATGGGCCCATGACGGTGTCCCCTTGGGCCGTGCCTGGGCCAGGGAGACGACATGTGGGCTGGCACGACACGACCCATTATGGAGACATGCCTAACGGGCCGTGCTCTGGTGGGTCGTGCCATTGGCTGGGCCATGCCAGGCTGGGCCATGCCGCCCATTTGGCCTACTATAGGGCTGGGCGTGGCAGGGATCGGGATCTTCCAAGTGACGTGGCTTTTGTTATTAGCATATGTTATTAAACATATTTTTCTTAAAAAAATTCTATAAGATACTTGTTTCAAAAAAACATATTAATTCATTTCTAAAAAAATAGCTAATACTTAACTCTTCAATTTGCGCGTGTGAGGTATTTTATCCTAACTCCAAACAGCCGAACACAGCGTGATATCTCCAATGACCGTAGAGACCTTAGGGCTACTATCGAAATTTTTTTTTTCACAAAACTACAAAAAAAAAGCTTGATCGGGAACCATTCCATGAGGCTGTTGATCGAACATGCTTAAGCGAGGTAAGGAAACATATGGTAAGGATACTGGATACGAGCGTAACAATGGAAACGGAAAGAAACCAGTGAGGTTTTGCAGAGCAATATCAATCCTCTTGATATATGAATCCATTTGACCTTGTATACAATTGTGTTGTCCATCCATGGCTAATGTTTTGGCACTGAATTTGAGCTCAGGATAATGTCTCCAGGACCGTAAAAGCTCTCGTGAGGCACAGGCAGCACGTGCAGCATCTTGCATTGGCAGGAGAGCAATTATCTGATGCAACACATCCTGAGCAAGAGATACATAAAATACAACTTCAACGACAGGATGGCAAGAGGACGAAGTTGGGTTGGACAAAGTGATAATGCTTATAAGAGAAAAACAACAGATAGAAAGGCATGTCATAAAGTTGATAGTGCTATAGCATTCCTATTCTATTATTCTGATAGCATTATTTGTTTACTTATTTGCTGAAGTAGCTATGCCCTGATTCAGAAGAGCTGAAACAATGCCTGAATGTATACATATCATAATTTTGTTTCAGGGCCATGCACTGGCACTGATGAATCTTTTATGCTCTCCAGAATGTTTTGCTAAAATGTGAACTAGATCGCCCTCTCGGCATTATGTTATGTACCTGTGGGAGCCTGTCCAGTGTGAGATGCGGTCCCCTCTTGGCATTTCCAGACCTGCTGTGTGAATCCTTTCTTCCCATGTCTGAAGCACTCGATCCATCTACAGAACAGCAAGCTGATGGTGATAGGGAACAAATCTGGTCTGCTTATAGAAAAGAAAATGATGGGGAAGAGGGGGAAAACCAGTGTTACCTGGACAGTGTCCAAATTGTTTGGCCGAACCGGACACCTGTGTCCGTGTCCAGGTAACACCGGAGAAAACACTAGACTGGCTATATAACATAAGGAAGCAAAATCACACAGAAGTATAGAACCATTTGATTTCACTGTTCAGGTTGGTTTGCGTTTTCATATAATATGCACCAACCCCAACAGCACCAGCCGCAGCTCACTCTACCCGACCTGCCGCAGCCCCTTCCTCCTCTGCCACCGCACATCCTCTCTTCCCCTTTCACGGGCTTCTATATTCGCACCTGCTGCCACCCCACCCAGCTCAGCTTTGGCAACGCTTGGTGCCACCACACATGACCGCCGCTTGAGCTAACTTTTTCGAAGCCAAACCCTTCATTACCTGCCCCACTCTAGGGCTGTGAAAAAAGCTCGAGGCTCACAAGCTACTCGAACTCGACTCGTTATAAGCTCGGCTCGAGGCTACAACGAATCAAGCTCGAGCTTCAATTAAGGCTCATGTCCATTAACGAACCAAGCTCGAATAGCTCGACAAAGGCTTGAGGCTCGAGTGTGTGCTTCTGTCTCCGTGGCTACTGCTGTACTACTGCAGGAGTACTAGTACTGCTACTATGCTGGCCAGCTGCAGCCTCCATCTTTATTTAAACAATCAATATTCCAACGTTCAAATCCAGAGGCTAGCTAGTTGCAGTACTTGTGCAGCCTTTTGTCAGTGTCAGTGTTTATTCTCTTGATGGTGTACGCATGTGCTTGCATTTGTTGTTCCTCCTGGGCAAGCTCGAGTAGACTCGAGGCTCGTTCGAGCCAAGCCCGAGCTTAACTGCAAACTTGATGCTGTTCGAGCTCGGCTCGAGTTCATAACGAGCTCGAGCCTAATCATATAAGCTCGCTCGAGCTCGGCTCGTCGACAGCCCTACCCCACTCAACCATCCATCCTCCACCGCATGGATGGAGTGGTCCGCCTCCTTGTCCCGATCGCCAGTTCCACCGCTGGCCCATCAACCTCCCGACCATCAATTCCTTCCAAATCCAGAACCCTAACCCTACTGGCTCGACTGTTGATCGTTGCTGCTGCTACCGCCAGCCCATCGACCTCCCCAACCACCAATTTCTCCGTAATTCCTCCCCAAATCCAGAACTCTAGCCCTACTGGCTCAACTGCTAATCGCCGCTGCCACAGCCGGCCCATCGATCTCCCTGACCATTAATTTCTCCCTAATTCCTCCCAAATCAAGAACCCTAATCCTACTGGCTTGACTGCGAGCGACAGCACCGGAGTGGAGGAAGACGTGCAACCAGAGCTGAGGAGGACGAGGCCGGTGCACAGGGGTAAGATTCGCATGATTTTGTCCCCGACAATCATGCGATAGAAATCTAGCGACTCCGAAAAGAAGCATATCTTTTCTTACACTGTAAACAGATTACAAGTTGACGGAGAAGAGGGCGAAAAAAATTTGAGCTTTCTGTGCACAGATCGATGATGATGCCCTTTAACTTGATGATTAGCTATATAGGTCAGTGGACCTGGTTATAGAATAAGATTAAAGCAGAGAACAAGCTGAAAATTAAAAGAGGCATACCGGCCTGGATTCGCCGCCGCCGCCGGCGTTTCATGGACATGATCCTCGCCAGACCCAGCATCCCCATCTTCTAATAGATTTCGCGGTGCCTGCGCCTGCCGCCTTCTAATAGACACGACACGGAGAAGTTTCCAAGTGTTGTACTACTCCTGACGCCGACTTGTAAAGTACTACTAATCGGAAGCGGCAGCCTTGAGCCACGCGCACAGCGGCGGCCAGCGACTCCTGTCCTGTGTGTATCCCCCCTCGTCTCTTGGTGCAAGGAGCTACGCGGCGGCGGCGGCGGCGGCTGGAGCCTGGAGGGGAACGAGAAAAAGGACAATATGCCACTCTTATCGGCGGCGGCGGCGGCGCTGGAGGAGCCGCGCGGTGGGCGGGCGAAGCTGCGGAGGTGGCGAGCAGCGGCAGAGCGGCGTTGGAGGAGCTGCGTCGAGCGCGCGGCGGGCGGGCGACGCTGCGAAGGCGGCGAGCGAGCGACTGCGGTGGATTTTTGGATCGAGAAGGGATCGATCCGATCTGTGCAGAGAAGCCAAGGGCATTTCAGTCATTTCACGTGTAAGGGAGAAAAGAAAACAGGAAGAAAATAAAATAAAATAGGTCCAAAGTAACAAAATATCTAGAAGACAACGTATCGAGTGGTATTTTATCATGTACATCCTACCTATTTATTGAGTGGTATTTTGTTGAAACCACACGATAACAATGACATATTTTCTTTTTTTCTCAGAGGGAACGGGGGAAGTAAATCGTGCATAGAGATGAGTGAGATGGATCGGATGGGAATGGGACCATGAGGAGAGAGACCAGAGTGGGTCCCATTTCCTCCTCACATTTTTGGCATGTTGGCATTTCGAATTGGGTAAATTTGATTTATGCCATTAGAAATTTACTATATTAAAAAATATCATCATTATTCATATATTTGAAACAATGTAGTTGTTTTATAGTTATTCGATATATGGCACTATTTACCCCATCGGTGCATTTTGTTAAAAAAAAGTTAGACCAAATTACCCTTCTTCTTTCGTGAAATTTAACTGTTTGCTACTATTAGGTTTGTCAATTATCCAAATACCCCTCTTAGATTTGTCTTTTTTTTCCTCTCTAAGGTGGTGACTTCTTAACTATTTGCCACTTTTACCCATGTGGCATGCCAATGTGGCAACCCAGTGTAAAAATTGATGTGGGACCCACTTGTTAGTGTCACAACACTCCCCTTCCTCTCTCCCTTCGGTCCGGCTAGCCCCGCCGGCTGCCGACGCTGCTCCGGCTAGCCCCGCCGTCCTCCCCTTCATCGATCCTCGGCGGTTGACGGCTGCGGCGCTGCAGGACCATGGGACGACGACGTCGGTGCTTGGCGGGTCCCGCTCCACGCCGCGCTCCAGGGATCCTCGCCCGCTTCTCGACCGTCTCTAAGCTCGCCCTCAAGTGCGACCGTCGCGTCGAGAGAGTCGCTGACCCCCACGTTCGCGCTCCTCGCCGACCGCCTCAACTCGGCCCTCTGACGTCTTAAGCTTCGCTCCCTCCGCCTCGTCACCGACGACAGCGTCGCCGCGCTCGCCGTTGCCGCCACCAGCCTCCGCAAGCTCTTCATCGCCTCATTCACCTTTGGTGCCAAGGGGATCGAGGCTGTCCTTCGCTCCTGCCTCCAACTCGAGGAGTTCTCCATCGACACCGCCTCCTGCCTCCAGGACGGCAGGGCTGACCGGAGCAACACCAACAGCCGGCGAGGCTGGCTGGACCAAAGAGAGAGAGGAAGGGGAGAGTTGTGATACTGACAGATGAGTCCCACATTGATTCTTACACTGGGTTGCCACGTTGTTATGCCACATGGGCGAAAGTGGCAAATAGTTAAGAAGCCACCACCTTAGAGGGGCAAAAAAATAAGGGCAAATTTAAGTGGGGTATTTGGATAATTGGCAAACCTAATAGTGGTAAATAGTTAAATTTCCCTCTTCTTTCATCCCCTCCTCTCTCATGTTCTTCTCTAGTCTCCCGATCCCAAATCACAACAGAATAGCATCACGGAATCCCCATGTCGTCTCCGTCACTTCGTATTGTCGTCGTCACTTGTTGACATTCGTTAAGTACCAATTTCGATCGCCACCTAGCATAATTAGTAAAGGAAAAAATTAGCATTTCTTACACGTATATCAATAATAAATAATGTAGTTGTATTAAGATTGTAGAATTAACATGGATGCAGGAATTATACACTAAAGTGAAGGAGAAATGAGGCCGGCATATAAAGAAACACATCTCCGGCGAATCACGTGCAAGCACACGAATTGAGGGGCCCACAAGTCAGCTCAAACCGACTCAAAGTGGGGTTAACCACCCGGGAACCGCCTTAGAGGCCCACCTGGTAACCACTCACCAAAGTCGGTGGAGAGAGGCGGCGCCAAGGGTGGTTCGGCCGAACCGTCATTGCCTCGCCTCATCTCCACCCTCCACGTGTCATATCCTGGTTGGCTCCCAATGACGGTTGTGGGNTACAAAAAAAAGCTTGATCGGGAACCATTCCATGAGGCTGTTGATCGAACATGCTTAAGCGAGGTAAGGAAACATATGGTAAGGATACTGGATACGAGCGTAACAATGGAAACGGAAAGAAAATACACAAGCGAAGGGGATAACTCATTGATCCAGGCCAGCTGGTGTGCAGCCATCAGCCCAGAATGATTGACAAAGGAGAAAGGACAGTAGGGCCGAACAGATTTTTGGATCGAGAAGGGATCGATCCGATCTGTGCAGAGAAGCCAAGGGCATTTCAGTCATTTCACGTGTAAGGGAGAAAAGAAAACAGGAAGAAAATAAAATAAAATAGGTCCAAAGTAACAAAATATCTAGAAGACAACGTATCGAGTGGTATTTTATCATGTACATCCTACCTATTTATTGAGTGGTATTTTGTTGAAACCACACGATAACAATGACATATTTTCTTTTTTTCTCAGAGGGAACGGGGGAAGTAAATCGTGCATAGAGATGAGTGAGATGGATCGGATGGGAATGGGACCATGAGGAGAGAGACCAGAGTGGGTCCCATTTCCTCCTCACATTTTTGGCATGTTGGCATTTCGAATTGGGTAAATTTGATTTATGCCATTAGAAATTTACTATATTAAAAAATATCATCATTATTCATATATTTGAAACAATGTAGTTGTTTTATAGTTATTCGATATATGGCACTATTTACCCCATCGGTGCATTTTGTTAAAAAAAAGTTAGACCAAATTACCCTTCTTCTTTCGTGAAATTTAACTGTTTGCTACTATTAGGTTTGTCAATTATCCAAATACCCCTCTTAGATTTGTCTTTTTTTTCCTCTCTAAGGTGGTGACTTCTTAACTATTTGCCACTTTTACCCATGTGGCATGCCAATGTGGCAACCCAGTGTAAAAATTGATGTGGGACCCACTTGTTAGTGTCACAACACTCCCCTTCCTCTCTCCCTTCGGTCCGGCTAGCCCCGCCGGCTGCCGACGCTGCTCCGGCTAGCCCCGCCGTCCTCCCCTTCATCGATCCTCGGCGGTTGACGGCTGCGGCGCTGCAGGACCATGGGACGACGACGTCGGTGCTTGGCGGGTCCCGCTCCACGCCGCGCTCCAGGGATCCTCGCCCGCTTCTCGACCGTCTCTAAGCTCGCCCTCAAGTGCGACCGTCGCGTCGAGAGAGTCGCTGACCCCCACGTTCGCGCTCCTCGCCGACCGCCTCAACTCGGCCCTCTGACGTCTTAAGCTTCGCTCCCTCCGCCTCGTCACCGACGACAGCGTCGCCGCGCTCGCCGTTGCCGCCACCAGCCTCCGCAAGCTCTTCATCGCCTCATTCACCTTTGGTGCCAAGGGGATCGAGGCTGTCCTTCGCTCCTGCCTCCAACTCGAGGAGTTCTCCATCGACACCGCCTCCTGCCTCCAGGACGGCAGGGCTGACCGGAGCAACACCAACAGCCGGCGAGGCTGGCTGGACCAAAGAGAGAGAGGAAGGGGAGAGTTGTGATACTGACAGATGAGTCCCACATTGATTCTTACACTGGGTTGCCACGTTGTTATGCCACATGGGCGAAAGTGGCAAATAGTTAAGAAGCCACCACCTTAGAGGGGCAAAAAAATAAGGGCAAATTTAAGTGGGGTATTTGGATAATTGGCAAACCTAATAGTGGTAAATAGTTAAATTTCCCTCTTCTTTCATCCCCTCCTCTCTCATGTTCTTCTCTAGTCTCCCGATCCCAAATCACAACAGAATAGCATCACGGAATCCCCATGTCGTCTCCGTCACTTCGTATTGTCGTCGTCACTTGTTGACATTCGTTAAGTACCAATTTCGATCGCCACCTAGCATAATTAGTAAAGGAAAAAATTAGCATTTCTTACACGTATATCAATAATAAATAATGTAGTTGTATTAAGATTGTAGAATTAACATGGATGCAGGAATTATACACTAAAGTGAAGGAGAAATGAGGCCGGCATATAAAGAAACACATCTCCGGCGAATCACGTGCAAGCACACGAATTGAGGGGCCCACAAGTCAGCTCAAACCGACTCAAAGTGGGGTTAACCACCCGGGAACCGCCTTAGAGGCCCACCTGGTAACCACTCACCAAAGTCGGTGGAGAGAGGCGGCGCCAAGGGTGGTTCGGCCGAACCGTCATTGCCTCGCCTCATCTCCACCCTCCACGTGTCATATCCTGGTTGGCTCCCAATGACGGTTGTGGGTGTTTAACCGCCATACAATCGTCATAAGCAGTCTATTTAAGGAGTGGAGCTTCTCACTTCACAACACACATTTCAAGGAGCAAAATCCCTCTTCCACTTTTATTCTTTACAGCTTCTAGCAGAAATAAAGCTTAGAGCTTCGGTCCTATAGATTTCTCGAAGTACTAGGTATGTCTCTAGTACTCCCTTCTTTGTCTAAGACTACAGTTGAATTAATAGAATTATCTTCTTTAATTATGCTCATGGTTTATATATTTTTCTATTGAGTATATTTTCTATGAGTGGTATATACTTTGTATATCTGCTTCATCCTAGGCTAGTCAATCCATGCTATGGTAACGGTCCAATGACCTTTATAGGTTGCTCTAGCTCCAACTTGTTCATTCGTAGGGCGAGAGTCCTGGGGGGTTAGTGATATTATTTACTGGCATAAGCATGGTGCTTAGGCTAAATAAATACCGTTGGATGCGGGTGTGCCCCACAGAAGTGAGTTAGGCGGTAGGTGGTGATAGCCCTGTCCGTCCTTTGTATTCCTCCACATTCGGGTATGACGTAAGAGTGCATAAATGCCATAACCACGCTGTCAGACCAACAGGGAGTGGTCTCTCGGTAGTACCTGGGTACCTGGAACTAAGTCCTATGTTGTAAGCATATATATGTTAACTGTTATACTAGACATGATTAGTATAGAAGTAGAGATGTATCGTAGTTTCCTTAATCTATTTCCAACTAGATATTCTTTAGAGGTGAATCTATTGTGTGTCCACTACCTTATCTTATTTATCCTAACCCCTGTTTAGAGTATGGTGAATTAATTATGGATCGATTAAAGAGATATAAAACATATCTTCATATCGCCGCCTTCCTGCGGAAATATAAATATGATACCCTTAGAAATACTCATGGGTGAAATGCTACAGCGGTATCCGTGCGCTTGCAAATTTATCTGTGATCGTAAGAAATACCAACATCATCGCAGGCTCCACCAAGCTGGTGGCGGCATGGGAGCTCTACCAGGAGGGCCACGCGCCTGTCGTCTTTGAGTGTGCCAATGCCGTGGGTGGCACGTGGCTCTACGACGCCATCCGGTAGGGCTGTCAAAAAAGCTCGAGGCTCGCAAACTACTCGAACTCAGCTCGTTTTAGGCTCGGCTCGAGTTCGATTTGAACTTGCAACGAGCCAAACTTGAGCCTACCCTAAGACTCGCGAGCAGCCCGTGATGTGGTGGTGGAGTTGTCGGCAGTGTTTAAATTTTGTTTTTCATAAATATTACATGTATGTAGATGTGCTGTTAATAAGGATTTAGTGGGACTAGAGATTTGTGGTCAGCTTTTATCTGTTTGAAGCGTAGGTTGGAGATCGCATTGTCAAGAATGTGTAAGTGTGGTATGCATGCACATGTTTCATGTAACTAAAAGGAAAGATACCACATGCAAGGAATATACATGTGAGGGAAACACTATGTTTGGCTTGCTATATAGAATCTCACAGTTCCTAATTTTGCATGTCAAAACTTAGAGCAATTTTATAGAGGCATGCACATCGATAAACCTCGGCAACACATGATCAACAATATATATACAACAGTTCAGGCACCTAAGAGCCCCTGAGCCTTGAGAGAAAGAGAAAGAGAGAGCGCCCCTGCTCCTACCCATCACCTCCCCTCGGCGGCGAGTCACTCCGACAGCCGCCGTCCAGGAAATGCCCCCGTCCCCCGTCGCGTCCTTCTCCTGGGCGCAGGTCGTCCAGGGCCATGC
Organism: Oryza officinalis; assembly: GCA_008326285.1. Taxonomy (NCBI): domain Eukaryota; kingdom Viridiplantae; phylum Streptophyta; class Magnoliopsida; order Poales; family Poaceae; genus Oryza; species Oryza officinalis. Next base: position 40,166,822 of record BDMV01000003.1, read on the forward strand.
AGGCAACGGCTCACAGGGCCGTCCCCAGTTGACCCAGAAGGAGATTGATGATGGCTGGTGCTTGGTGCAGCAGAAGCGGAGTAATGGCGCGCCTGCCGACCGCTCAACCACCGCCTTAACTCGCCCCTCGCAGCAGCCCTGCCCCATCCCTTGCTGGCTCCACGGGAGGTGCTTCCGTTGTCTGGGGCTAGACCATCTTAAGCCTGCCTGCAGCGCCCCTCCTCATAGCAACCAGTGTTGGTTTCTTTGGCATCTTGAGCGCAGCTACACTTTCCGCGAAGGAGAGCAGCGGAAGCAGGCGGCGTCGCGCAAGGTTCCTTGTGCTGAGCCCCTTCCACCTTGCCTCTCCAAGGTTGCGCCGCCGCCGGCGGCCCCGTCCGCTACCGTTCCTTCGGCCGCTGTTGCGCCTGCGGAGCCTCCTCCCCTTGCCCCTCCAAGGTCGTGTCGATGGTGGCCCCGTCCACTGTTGCTGCCCAGCAGTCGTCAGCTGCTGTTGCGCCTACTGCTGGATCTGCCTCCAACGCCGTTGCCAAGCCTGCCTCGACCCCTGTGATGGAGGACCTTGTCAGGGGTGACCCTTAGTTGAGGCCGGCCAAGGGGCAGTGCGTCCTTTCCTGGACGGCCGGCATGGCAGCGGCGGAGCGGCAACTTTTAGTACGCGCTCTCGTCGCTTCTGTGCTGTCCGACCGCCGTGAGGTTTCACCTGCTATGATGGTGGAGGAGCTCGCTCGCTCCTACGACGTCCACCCGGGCAACGTGCGTGTCGAGGTCACGCGGCCGTCAGACTTCCTGATCTCGTTCGCGAGCGACGTCGACTGCTCGGTGGTGCTGGACCACTCTGGCTGGTTTCAGGTGGCCGGGGCCTTCGTCTCCTTCAGGCGCTGGCACCGCTCGGTCCATGCCAATAGCTCGAAACTGTCCTCTGTCGTGTGGCTCGCCTAGTGGCAGATCTAGGATTTAGGATATAGGTAGTCTGACTCAAAAAATTTTCTAAGCATCATAAATCTAACGATGCTAATATGTACACTACAAGTATAGATACTAGAATAGACCAAAAGTGTACCATGATATATTAATAAAACATCTTAAAATATATAAAATTAGTAATTAAGTAAAATTTTGACTTAAAGAAACTTACATGGCTAGAAAAGTTTGGAGAACATTATCATACTACTTCTTCTTATCGGGTCTACGTCTTCTAATGGCCATGAAAGTGTTCATTATATCTTCTTCATCCACTTTAAAGAAAAAATCCCGCTCAATGAAAGTGACTAGACAATCATCCAAAAGGCCATCACCCATCTTATTTCTCAACTTATGCTTGATGTAATTCATAGCAGAAAATGCTCTTTCAACACTTGC
>BDMV01000003.1:40169860-40313087 GCA_008326285.1 Oryza officinalis
CTGGGCGTGACAGTAGTGATCAGTAGAAATGCTACTAAGTGTAAAAGACTGAGGGCTAGCTGCCGCAGACACCAGGAATTGGCCGTTCAGTTCGAAAACCTTTATTTAATCAAGAAGAAATAGAGTAGCTACTTTTTATTTTTTGAGTATTGATCTTTAGGTTGTATTCTTTTCTTTGTCATGGTTTTCTCAAATATGAGTTTTTACATGACAATATTTTTAACGAGGCAACATGTATCATGTAAATGTCAATAAAGATCATTACTCTTTTTTCCCCACGCATTTTTCCAATATATTACTAAGATTAATTAATTTTTTTCACTTCTAGCAATTTCTTTTCTTTTCTTTTTTTTTCTCAAATTCACCTCGGCCGCTGGCGCTCGGTGAGAGTCCAATCTCCCAAATCCACGCGTCACAGGGCGGTTGGCGTGCCACGCGCGTGCGTCAAGCAGGCAAGATCGAGCCGCCGCTCCATTCCAAGCCTCCACGCGTCGCGCAGCCACTGGCGAGCCGCAGGCCACAGCGCGGTGCGTCGCGTGTCTGTGCCTCCCATGCTCACGTGCCTTCGAGCCGACGCCGGCCCACGTGCCACTAATGGGCCCATGACGGTGTCCCCTTGGGCCGTGCCTGGGCCAGGGAGACGACATGTGGGCTGGCACGACACGACCCATTATGGAGACAAGCCTAACGGCCGTGCTCTGGTGGGTCGTGCCATTGGCTGGGCCATGCCAGCTGGGCCTGCCGCCCATTTGGCCTACTATAGGGCTGGGCGTGGCAGGGATCAGGATCTTCCAAGTGACGTGACTTTTGTCATTAGCATATGTTATTAAACATATTTTTCTTAAAAAAAATTCTATAAGATACTTGTTTCAAAAAACATATTAATTCATTTCTAAAAAAATAGCTAATACTTAACTCTTCAATTTGCGCGTGTGAGGTATTTTATCCTAACTCCAAACAGCCGAACACAGCGTGATATCTCCAATGACCGTAGAGACCTTAGGGCTACTATTGAAATTTTTTTTTTCACAAAACTACAAAAAAAAAGCTTGATCGGGAACCATTCCATGAGGCTGTTGATCGAACATGCTTAAGCGAGGTAAGGAAACATATGGTAAGGATACTGGATACGAGCGTAACAATGGAAACGGAAAGAAAATACACAAGCGAAGGGGATAACTCATTGATCCAGGCCAGCTGGTGTGCAGCCATCAGCCCAGAATGATTGACAAAGGAGAAAGGACAGTAGGGCCGAACAATCTCAGCAAGATATGAAACAAATCCGAAATCCCAAACAAATGGCTCAAAATCTATTTAGGGCTAAAACATTTTCAGGTAACTGAAAAGTCGACCAATGGCCATGCCATTGACTGATTTGCAGAGTGCATACAACAGAAAAGAAAAAATCCCGCTCAATGAAAGTGACTAGACAATCATCCAAAAGGCCATCACCCATCTTATTTCTCAACTTATGCTTGATGTAATTCATAGCAGAAAATGCTCTTTCAACACTTGCTGTGGGCACCCGAAAATTATACCGTTCAATGCAATTTGTGACCACCACATAATTTTGGACGAGTGGGATCCATACACACATAAATAGCCACTCATATCTCAATGTGCCCATGATCACAAATTAACACTATTCGATATAAAATCCATAATGCCGAATAATGAGCAAAGGAGATATTGCTGGGACTCCGCATGCCAGTCAACTTCAGCCTAAGACATGCCCATCAAACCACACGAAGGCGGCGACCAGATGTGTTACACATCTCAGGAGACTTGACTCAAATTGCGAGAGCTCTACAACATCTCAATTGTTCAAAATTCATACTCATGCTTAGCTAGTCCCCAGGAAAAGCAACTAGCCTTGCACTTTCATCGCAAGCAATTGATAAACATCACAAATGCATAAAGGTAGATAAAAGGACAGCAATATACATATGTCATAATGGGATTCCACAACCCATCTTACAACACAAACTATGGCAGTGGAAGTTTCATAAATTCACATAAACAAAAGTAAAACCCGTGGTTTGCCATCTACCCCACAAGGCAACCGACCGGGGCAAGAGTAAAGCTGAAAAGATTACTCACCACCCTCACCGCCCTCGGTAGGGTAGTAAGAACATCCAAGTTCTCTAACGTCCTCTTCTGAAATTGCAGACATCGGGTTAAGTACAAAATGTACTCGCAAGACTTACTCTTTAATAGATATATATATATAACAAAGGAGTATGCAAGCTTCTACCTTAGAAGATGGCATAATGGTTTAAGTTTTGCATAAAAGCCAATTTAATTGAGCAAAGTAACAATTTGAAAACAAGAAGTTTCTAACTTAATATAATCTGGAAATGAAACACAAATGAGCACAACCGGTGCTCTCAATACCATCCATGCACAACCACTGTCCAACTATGGCTTACAAACATAATCAATTCATATCCAATCCTAATTCAACCCATTTACCCCAGTTTGATGCTAACATAGACTGACTAACACATCAAGCGGTCGTCCTGTAACCGTGGACACGGCTATTCGAATAGTTTTACTCTGATCAGAGGGGTACATCTTTACCCACACGAAATGAACAATAATCAAATGCTTTCACCACCACACAGGTGTGACTCACAAGTGACACAAGCTCATAACATGTCCTTTCCTAGTCCCACCCCAATCACCTAAACTTCGCCTAGGCCCCCGACGACTTAGCCACGTGCATGTGTGATGTGGTTAAGGCGGGCTCACCATCGTGGGAGACACCCCCTGCCAAAACACGGCACACCTGGGTTCTCCAAAGGAACAGCATCCTCACGATTGACCAGCGTAGCGTAGATGATTACAGTGCAACGTAGTACTAAGTCAAGCCGTCCCATACCGGCGTGTGGTAGTACGTAAGGTGCTTGAATAGATGTCAACATGTTCGGTCCTTAACAACCCAAACGAGGCTACCTGCATCAGGGAAAACCACCATCCCTTCATCGCCCTATCACTCGTCCAAGTTAAACATATTTTCCATATGAACCATTTAGTGTAAGTAGTCAAATTTTATGCCCATAAATCGCAAATAGTGAATAAGTTCAATCGATAGCTCCATTCATTGATTTTAAACACTATTGGTTCTAAGCATGGCTAAGCATCGGTAAAATAATAAAACATTCCCAAGTATTTCTATCCCGAGGTTACAAGGATAAATGGTAACAACGAAACAAGGAAGGATATGCAGCAATTAGGTATAACCAATTCTAACCATTACCGATAAGTTTGTAATAAAACAACACATGCATATGTATCGTTTTGCAATCAAATCATTTTAGCATAATAGGGATTCTATATGCTTAGATGCTTGCCTGTCTGCTGTGAGAAATCACAATCGAACTCAGGTTTCGGCTTCACGTACTCCGGAACATTTGAATCTATCGATAAGAAGCAATAATGCGAATAAGATTCAAATAAACATGCATATGCAATATGCTCTAACATGCATGAAGTTCTCACAGTGGGTTGATCATATTCTAAACTAAATTTAGGTGAAGAAATTTCTATTTTATCATTGCTATTTTGAAAGTTATGAATTTTACAAATTCAACGAAAAGAGAAAAAGATATTTGTTTAAATTGGTTTTAGGAGGCAGTTTTGTCAAATTCCTTTTTATCTAGTTAAAAAGGTATATAATTCTAAAGTAAACAGCAGTGGATTCATAATTTTGGGATTAACTAGTAATTTTCTAGAAATTAATTAAGTCCTAGTTAGAAAATAAATGTCTTTATGTTATTCACAATTATAATCACATTTTCTGGAAAGAATTTGGGAAAACTTTATTTTATAAACCTAAAGGGCACAAACTAAGGAATATACAGAAATTTGGTTCACTAAATTTGGTCCATAAATGAATTTTCTACAAATTTTACAAGTTATATGTTAACTATTCTAAATTTGAATTTTAGAAAGATATATTCTACTGTGAGCATATGATTCTATTATACAATATTAAAGTTTACAATTTGATGGACCTACTGGAGTTGGTTTCACCTAAAAATGAGTTTTATTTAATTTTATATGCATTTTACAAGTTTGGAACACTTTTTAGTTGAAAAGATATAGGTTTAACCATTTCCTTTAATTTTTCCAAAATATAAATCATGGGGTCCACTGGTCGGCCTCTGTCAATATGCAGAGAAGCCCCTAGAGTTTGCAGAAACCAACCCGAGCTCCAAAAACACGTGTTATTACAATTTTGATTAAGAGTCCTCGGGATTTTCTCTATTTACAAATCGATCCTGGGTCCACATGTCATACGAAAGTGTTTTACAAATTAAACCTCGCATGTGTTAAATTTTGGCTAAGCCAAGTCCTCGGGCGCTAATTAATTGGAGCCCGCTCGTTAGTGGCTTGGCGGCTGAAGGCAGAGCAGCAGCGCATCGCCGGCGTTCCCACCGGCGGCAACGACGAACGGCGGCCGATCTCGGTGGGCGGCTAAAAGGAAAAACGGAGAGGAGGTCACGGCGAAACTATCGATGGTAGTCTCGCTAGCTGTGGTGGTCGGGATCGACGGCAGCGACGGCGCAGGCGGCGGCAGCTCTCGGGTTGCAGGTGTATATCGAGCTACGGCTAAAACCCGTATGAGTGAATGCATGCATGAGCATCTATATGGCTCCTAGATGCTTACCGAAAGGCGTACGATGGTTGGCGACGCTCGGACAGCGGTGGCGATGGAGAAAGAGCTCCGGCGGCGGCAGTGAATGGCGACTTCACGGCAACAGCCTGCTTCGGTCGATGATCTGCTAGGAGGAGACATTAGGGATGTCACTAGGGTTCCTAGGATGATTCATGTGCAAGGAATCGCAGCGTAGCTCACCGGAGAAGAAGAGCTCGAGGATGAAAACCGACGGCCGGAATTGGGGAAAAAGAAGTCGATCTCCGAGTTCACGGCATCGGGGTTCAATTCCTTCGGTCAGCGTCTTCCTGGGAGCGAGGTGGAGACGTTGGCGCGGCGGTTCGGCCTGTTTCGATCGGAGCTGGCCGAACGGCGATGATGTCCAAGCGGCGGCGCTCTGGAGCTCTCGGGAGCACGACGGCGTTCCGGCGTGAACACTGTGCGACAAGAGATGATATCAACGGGAATGAACTCGGCATCTGGTGAGGTTACTAGAACGTAGGAAGATATGGGACTACCGTGGCTCAAAAACGGCGGTGATGGTCGTCGTTCTCACGGCCGGCAGCAAAGGTGTAGACGACAGGGGTGAAGCGCTCTTTCTCTCTCGGCTTGGTCGGCATAGGGCGAAATGGAAGGGGAGACGAAGCTCTAGGAAGGTCAAGGGCGAGCGTCGGCGGTCGCCACGGCGGTAGACACGCGTCGAGCACCCGGCGTCGGTCTCCTTCCTTCTCTGTCTCTGTCTTTCTCTGTCATAGAGCGGTGGAAACTATATGTACTGAGTTAGAGCTAGCTCATCTCACTGTCTCGTGGGTCCAGGGCGTGGTGTTCAGAGGTAACAAAAGAGGAAAGGGTATAGACTATGGTGGACACAGTGTTTGCTACAAATTAGGGTTTTTCCCTTTCATTTTCCTTTCTCCCTTCTTTAGAAATTCCAAAACTGAATTTCTGTTCAAAACAAAATAATGTAGATTTTTCTGGTGGTGGATAAAAATACCTAGGTTCCATTTTCTTTGGTTTCACACAAAAATAATTTATATTTTAATCTCAGTAAAATAAAGAAATTCAGTTCAGCCGAATTTTGTTTGAATTTTTAAAAGGTCCAAACCTACAAAATAAATTCTGGAAAAATTATGTTAATTCCTGATAAATAGTGTAGTAATTGAATAAATTATATCCCATATACACTTCTATGTGAGAAAATACACATATGGGAGGTCTATCCATTTTGCCGATTAGGGTTTTGATTTTATTTTCGTTTTTCCAAAAAAAATTATTTTGATGCACCAACTAAAGGAAATTAATTAGATAAGCATCCAACAAATAGAGATAAGCAAAACCTTAAATACCTTGCATGGAAAATTAGGGTTGTGACACTTGCCGTCGCAACCGATAGAATCAATACCAATTTAAGAAGCAAATAGACCAAATCATAAACAATATGTCTTTTTGTTTGACGAAGCTTGACTGAGGGATCAACAAGATTGTTTAGGCCTTTGTAACCATCGTCTTTTCTCATGTCATCAATATAATTCTCAAGTTGCATATGAAGTCTTAATAATTCAGAACTTAAAATATCATTAGGATAGAATTCAGCAAGTCATCATACCTTTTGTGCATTAAAATAAAACAAAAATGAGTCAACGCTCAACAGGATTCAAGAATGCCATACAATATACCAATTGATAATTATTATACCTTCTGTGCATCAAAAGATGCAAATGAGTCAGCTGGATTCAAGGCTGCCATACAGGAAAGCAATTCCATATTAACCTCATCAAAGCGATCATCAAGCTCTTGGCTAATTTGATCAATGATCCCAATATATACTTCTCTTCTAAAGTGGTCATCATTTGTTTGATTGCGAGCAAACCTTGACGATCTTCCAAAAGGCACATAAACACTATCTGTTTCAGGAACTTCAATACCATGTTTATTGCAGAACAAAGTGACCCTTGAAGGAATGCAACCCACCCATCAGACCTCAACTCTTGCATTCTACTCTTTGCCAAACGAACGAGTGTCATTGCATTAAGAATATCTTGCTCTCTTCTTTGCAAACACTCAGACAAATAATTTGTGTATCCAAGAATGACAAGCATCAAGTGTGCACTGAAAATAAAATCAAATGACTCAAAAACTCCAACTATAGCATGTATTTTTGGCCATTCAGCCCTATGTGAAATATCTTGTCCAAGGTTTATAAGTACACCACGGATTGCAGGATACATAGCAATAATATTGACAATGGTTCTATAGTGAGACCCCCATCGAGTCTCACCGGGCCTAGATAACCCCATCTCTTGATTTAGTCCACTACCAGTTTCTAGTACACCACATTCAATTGCTTTGACAACATCATGAAGTCTAGCATTTTGAAGCATGTCATGCCGCTTACTAGAAACCCCAACAATATTCAACAAGAGAGATACTTGGGTGAAAAACCACACACAATCATCATTCCTCTTGGCAACAACAACAAGAACTAGTTGGAGTTGATGTGCAAAACAGTGGATATAATAAGCAGAAGATGAATCTTGCATTATCAGTGTTTTCAGCCCTTTAATCTCTCCTTTCATGTTGCTAGCCCCATCATAACCTTGGCCACGAATTTGACTTAGAGTCAAATGGTGACTAACAAGTAATTCTTGAATTGCTTTCTTAAGTGACAAAGAAGTGGTACTTTCTACATGGACAACTCCAAGAAAGTGCATGGCCTTCCCAAATTATCAATATAACGCAAGCAAAGAGCTAGTTGTTCTTGATGAGATACATCACTGGACTCATTAGCTAGAATTGCATAGTATTCATCACCAAGTTCTTCAATAATTTTTTTTTCTAGTTTCTATGGCACAACAATGAATAATTTGCTTTTGTATTTCTGGACATGTCAAGGTGCAATTACCCGGGGCATTCTTCAAAACGAACTTATCCACCTCTTTACTATTTGATGCAAGCCATTTCAAAAGTTCAATGAAGTTTCCTCTATTGCTAGACTGTTCACTTTCATCATGTCCACGAAATGCCAACCCTTGATGCAAAAGAAACTTTAAACATAAGTGAATAAGTCAATCTGATCTTGTACAGACGTAATTCCTCACTACTCCAATTCTCAATTCTATCATCAATTGCTGCAGTAGGATTCAAATATAAATTGTACCTCTCTTGAGCTGCATTGTGCACACTTCCTACTCCACCCACATGTTTATTAAGCACATCATCTCTATTCCAATTTCTCCAACCATCATTAGTAAATGCATCAGTTCTACTGCACTTGCCTTGTTCTCTGTTAAACAAGTAGCATACAAAGCAAAATGCAGATTCATTCTTGATACTATATTCAAGCCAATGATATTTATGAAGCCAATAAACATTGAATTGCCGATCTCTATTTCTAATTTTTATTTTCTTAAAATCATGCGAAAAAGGTTTAAATGGACCTTTAAGAATATATGCTCTCCGAATTGCATCTTGATCATTGACAGGATAACTTATAATAGGTAGTCTTTCTCCTGGATCATGTGGAAGGCGGTCAATGTCATAAACCGGTAGAGGTGGTGGCGGTGGTGGCGGCGGCGGCAGCGGCGGTGGTGACACATCTTCCTCAATATCTTGTTCTTGACTCTGCTCCTCTACCACAACGGGGAAGAAGGCAATCTAGAAGCATTCTTCCTTGCAGCATGTTTTTGAAAAAGAGATGCAATATTTCCATCTTTCTTCATGTTTCAACAATTCAACAATCACTCAATCAGCAATCTGCAATATATTACATAGTACTACAATTTAATATCACAATGCACATTGCACAAGAGTTAAAATTTAAAACTAAAAATTGAAAAAGGTAGAAGACCTAAAATTGAAAAATCAAACGAAGACGCGGGATGGATGGGCTGGCGGGCTGGGCACGCAGCAGCCAGGCAGCCAGCAGCCGGAGCACTGCACGCTGGCCGCAGGCCGCTGTAGCATTGGACGCCGGAGCGCAACACGCCTACAGAGCAGCCGCTGGGCGCTGGCCGTGTCGACTGTCGATTTCTCATTCTTGATAAAATGATTAACGGCTTGATTTTTTATATTTACAGCTGAATCATGTGCAAAGCTGTAAATATGTTCTGATTCTCCTTTTCCCTTTTCTCTCCATTAGCTTTAGTTGAACTGACCTACGGATTGCCTTACAAGACCACACATGGCCTTACAAGACCACACATGGTTCACTGTTGTGTTCTCCATGATATATGGCATAGGATGGCTTTCATGCAGACTCCCACCACGACGCACCTTGTGTTCTCCATGATATATGGCATACATTCCAATTTGATTAATCATCATTATTATGATTAATTGCTTGGACGCATCTTGTCTCTTCAACACTCATATTTGAAATTTTACAAACTTAGGAAACTCATGATGATCACAGTGATAATAGGCAGTTAGACACCCACCAGTGGAGTTTTATTCCCAATTTTACGGCTTCATATATTTCCAATTTGCTTTTATATGGGTTATTTATGAGGTTTATATGAAATTTGGCAGGCAATCTTGCTTTGGAGACATGTTTTAGCAACTTTAGCCTTTATAATTTATTAACCACTTATTCTACTATGTATACTCAGTGCTTCTTTTCAGGACTGGAAAATATTGAAGCTTGAGTGATGCTGTGGCCTGCGGCCTGCCTGCCCAATGAACCTTCCAAAGTGACCATTGGAGCACGAAAAAATCCAAAAAAATCAGGAAAAAAGGAAAACCCTTGAAATTTCTTTCTATAGATAGGACACCCACCTTCAATATTCTGGATCATCCAAACCTTCCATTTTGTGTTCTTTTGTGTGCTAGTTCGATTTTTTGATTCAGACAAAATCTATTTAAAAATCAAAAATAGTTTATGGAGTCCACTTTTGCAACAAAGTTGCATGCACAAGGTGTAAAGGAGGTAAGAAAGGAAGTGGAGAATATTTTTGCATTATTTGTATTTTAAGTTATATGANCAACAAGATTGTTTAGGCCTTTGAAACCATCGTCTTTTCTCATGTCATCAATATAATTCTCAAGTTGCATATCAAGTCTTAATAATTCAGAACTTGAAATATCATTAGGATAGAATTCAGCAAGTCATCGTACCTTTTGTGCATTAAAATAAAACAAAAATGAGTCAACGCTCAACAGGATTCAAGAATGCCATACAATATACCAATTGATAATTATACATACCTTCTGTGCATCAAAAGATGCAAATGAGTCAGCTGGATTCAAGGCTGCCATACAGGAAAGCAATTCCATATTAACCTCATCAAAGCAATCGTCAAGCTCTTGGCTAATTTGATCAATGATCCCAATATATACTTCTCTTCTAAAGTGGTCATCATTTGTTTGATTGCGAGCAAACCTTGACGATCTTCCAAAAGGCACATAAACACTATCTGTTTCAGGAACTTCAATACCATGTTTATTGCAGAACAAAGTGACCCTTGAAGGAATGCAACCCACCCATCAGACCTCAACTCTTGCATTCTACTCTTTGCCAAACGAACGAGTGTCATTGCATTAAGAATATCTTGCTCTCTTCTTTGCAAACACTCAGACAAATAATTTGTGTATCCAAGAATGACAAGCATCAAGTGTGCACTGAAAATAAAATCAAATGACTCAAAAACTCCAACTATAGCATGTATTTTTGGCCATTCAGCCCTATGTGAAATATCTTGTCCAAGGTTTATAAGTACACAACGGATTGCAGGATACATAGCAATAATATTGACAATGGTTCTATAGTGAGACCCCCATCGAGTCTCACTGGGCCTAGATAACCCCATCTCTTGATTTAGTCCACTACCAGTTTCTAGTACACCACATTCAATTGCTTTGACAACATCATGAAGTCTAGCATTTCGAAGCATGTCATGCCGCTTACTAGAAACCCCAACAATATTCAACAAGAGAGATACTTGGGTGAAAAACCACACACAATCATCATTCCCCTTGGCAACAGCAACAAGAACTAGTTGAAGTTGATGTGCAAAACAGTGGATATAATAAGCAGAAGATGAATCTTGCATTATCAGTGTTTTCAGCCCTTTAATCTCTCCTTTCATGTTGCTAGCCCCATCATAACCTTGGCCACAAATTTGACTTAGAGTTAAATGGTGACTAACAAGTAATTCCTGAATTGCTTTCTTAAATGACAAAGAAGTGGTACTTTCTACATGGACAACTCCAAGAAAGTGCATGGCCTTCCCAAATTATCAATATAACGCAAGCAAAGAGCTAGTTGTTCTTGATGAGATAGATCACTGGACTCATTAGCTAGAATTGCATAGTATTCATCACCAAGTTCTTCAATAATTTTTTTTCTAGTTTCTATGGCACAACAATGAATAATTTGCTTTTGTATTTCTGGACATGTCAAGGTGCAATTACCCGGGGCATTCTTCAAAACGAACTTATCCACCTCTTTACTATTTGATGCAAGCCATTTCAAAAGTTCAATGAAGTTTCCTCTATTGCTAGACTGTTCACTTTCATCATGTCCACGAAATGCCAACCCTTGATGCAAAAGAAACTTTAAACATTTAAGTGAATAAGTCAATCTGATCTTGTACAGACGTAATTCCTCACTACTCCAATTCTCAATTCTATCATCAATTGCTACAGTAGGATTCAAATATAAATTGTACCTCTCTTGAGCTGCATTGTGCACACTTCCTACTCCACCCACATGTTTATTAAGTACATCATCTCTATTCCAATTTCTCTAACCATCATTAGTAAATGCATCAGTTCTACTGCACTTGCCTTGTTCTCTGTTAAACAAGTAGCATACAAAGCAAAATACAGAGTCATTCTTGATACTATATTCAAGCCAATGATATTTATGAAGCCAATAAACATTGAATTGCCGATCTCTATTTCTAATTTTTATTTTCTTAAAATCATGCGGAAAAGGTTTAAATGGACCTTTAAGAATATATGCTCTCCGAATTGCATCTTGATCATTGACAGGATAACTTATAATAGGTAGTCTTTCTCTTGGATCATGTGGAAGGCGGTCAATGTCATAAACCGACAGAGGTGGTGGTGGTGGTGGCGGCGGCGGCGGCGGCGGCGGTGGTGACACATCTTCCTCAATATCTTGTTCTTGACTGTGCTCCTCTACCACAACGGGGAAGAAGGCAATCTAGAAGCATTCTTCTTTGCAGCATGTTTTTGAAAAAGAGATGCAATATCTCCATCGTTCTTCATGTTTCAACAATTCAACAATCACTCAATCAGCAATCTGCAATATATTACATAGTACTACAATTTAATATCACAATGCACATTGCACAAGAGTTAAAATTTAAAACTAAAAATTGAAAAAGGTAGAAGACCTAAAATTGAAAAATCAAACGAAGACGCGGGATGGATGGGCTGGCGGGCTGGGCACGCAGCAGCCAGGCAGCCAGCAGCCGGAGCACTGCACGCTGGCCGCAGGCCGCTGTAGCATTGGACGCCGGAGCGCAACACGCCTACAGAGCAGCCGCTGGGCGCTGGCCGTGTCGACTGTCGAGCAGAGCAGGCGGCCACCGCGGCGTCCCGCGGCCGGCGGCGCGGCCAGACATCGGCCGGCCGGCCGGGCGAGCGGCGGCGGCACTCGGACTTGGCCGCCATGCCGCGTCCCGCATGCGGCGTCGCCGACGGTAAGGCCGTAGGCGGCCGGTCGGCCGGGCGAGCGGCCAAGCGCCGAGCGGCGGCGGCACTCGGACTCGGCCGCCGTGCCACGTCCCACGTGTGGCGTCGCCGGCGGTAGGCCGTAGGCGGGCGGTGGCCGGACGGCGGCGCTCGATGAGACGGCGAGTCGGCGCGGCGCTCGGCGGCGAGATGGCGAGACGAGAGTCAGCGGCTCGGCACGCGTCGGCGGTTGGCGGCGGCTCGGTGGCGCGTGCGTGTGTGCACGTAAAAAACGAGGAGTCAAGAAGTTGGAGAGAGCGATGCGCGATCCCGGTTTCCGATTTTCCAGGGCTGTGAACCCCACTCGGCCGTCGTGGCGTCATGCAATCAGCGATTTTTTTTAAATTTTGCTATATATTAGTACTGTTGGTCCCCGGACCACCCTGTACATCCGCCCCTGGGCTCGTCATCGAGGGGCTCCCTACGCATGCGGGCGAGCCGGAGGCCCTCAAGCAGTTCCTCAACAAGCTCAATTGTCAGTTGATCAAGACCTTCACCCCCGTCGATGCGTGCATGACGGAGGTACTTGTGTAGTGTGCCAACCCGAGCCGCGCTGCCGAAGGAGATGGTGCTGGACATCCCGGAGCCCATGACAGAGTGGTGGCGTGAGTCGGAGGTGGATGACCCTGACATGTTCAAGGCTCTCTCCGCCGAGGGGCCACCGACACCTCCTACAGACAAACGCTGTCTGACGTACAACTTGCTGATCCACGTCCTGGAGGTGGTGAACCCGGTGCGGCGGCCGGCGGTCGAGCGCCCGTTCTACTACGATGACAACAGCGACGATGAGAGGCCACCACACCGCCGGACGCACTGGATATTTCTAACGTACAAGTGTTCGCTATCTCTTAGATAGCCAAAACACTAATCATTATGCAGACTGAATTGAGGTTGATAGCAACAATTTCTATAACAAACAAGTGTTGTTGTGTCCATGGCTTGAGGTTGATAGCAGTAACTTTTTAATTGACGCAGAATGTTAGAATGGTAATGTTAAGTTTGCTTTAGTCATTGTTAAATGTAGGTATTTTTTTTGGAATGGTCAACATAACGATAACTCCATTTTCGCTTGTTGATTCCCCAGAGACATATTTTGCTAAAATAACAAAAAACGCTGTCCCACCCCTAAATCTTTGACGTGTTTGCTGAGCATAATATTGCCCTTGCTTTTTAGGCATCTTGTGTGTTGGTAACATTCAAGTGGCTGAATTGGATTGTAAATAAAACCTTCAGTCTGATTTATAGATTTGCCTTCTATAGAAAATACTTTTCTCTGAATTACCGCAGCACCACGAGCTCGCCGGTGCGGGGTTGATCTGGTGGGGCGTTGCGCCTCTAGAACCCACAACACTACCTTCCTTCCTAGCACAAATCTGGTGAGTCTCCACCTTCAGCTAGCCACTCTGGTTTACTTGTACGTGGCTTTGCCACTGTCCTAATCGGGTACATTCTCATCGATTTCTCATTCTTGATAAAATGATTAACGGCTTGATTTTTTATATTTACAGCTGAATCATGTGCAAAGCTGTAAATATGTTCTGATTCTCCTTTTCCCTTTTCTCTCCATTAGCTTTAGTTGAACTGACCTACGGATTGCCTTACAAGACCACACATGGTTCACTGTTGTGTTCTCCATGATATATGGCATAGGATGGCTTTCATGCAGACTCCCACCACGACGCACCTTGTGTTCTCCATGATATATGGCATACATTCCAATTTGATTAATCATCATTATTATGATTAATTGCTCGGACGCACCTTGTCTCTTCAACACTCATATTTGAAATTTTACAAACTTAGGAAACTCATGATGATCACAGTGATAATAGGCAGTTAGACATCCACCAGTGGAGTTTTATTCCCAATTTTACGGCTTCATATATTTCCAATTTGCTTTTATATGGGTTATTTATGAGGTTTATATGAAATTTGGCAGGCAATCTTGCTTTGGAGACATGTTTTAGCAACTTTAGCCTTTATAATTTATTAACCACTTATTCTACTATGTATACTCAGTGATTCTTTTCAGGACTGGAAAATATTGAAGCTTGAGTGATGCTGTGGCCTGCGGCCTGCCTGCCCAATGAACCTTCCAAAGTGACCATTGGAGCACAAAAAAATCCAAAAAAATAAGGAAAAAAGGAAAACCCTTGAAATTTCTTTCTATAGATAGGACACCCACCTTCAATATTCTGGATCATCCAAACTTTCCATTTTGTGTTCTTTTGTGTGCTAGTTCGATTTTTTGATTCAGACAAAATCTATTTAAAAATCAAAAATAGTTTATGGAGTCCACTTTTGCAACAAAGTTGCATGCACAAGGTGTAAAGGAGGTAAGAAAGGAAGTGGAGAATATTTTTGCATTATTTGTATTTTAAGTTATATGAATAAATTTTTTGAAATTCTTTCCATGTGGTTGTAATATTTCAGCATGGACGACCTGAGCTATCCGGCGTTCACGTTATCTGACATCGACCCTAATTACTTGTAGGGGTCATTCTCACCTAGCGAGCATGATGCCACTGGATCGGCGCCAACACTGCCGGTTTTGGACGAGGTACCAATGGCTTCAGAAAGATCAGGAACTATGAGCGGGAGTGCATCGACGAACACTGGCTCAAAGAGATCACGAACTTTGGAGGTTTGGCAACATTTTGATGAGGTGGCTGTAACAGGCCCTGACGGAAGGCAGGTAACATATGCGAAATGTAGAATATGCAAACATAATTTATCCGCAAAATCATCTCATGGAACAGGACACTTGAGGCGACATGCTTAGGCTTGTGCAAAGAAGCAAGGGATCCAACTGCGACAATAATAACTACTACTAAATCCTGATGGTTCGGTACGTACATGGGAGTATGATCCTATGGTAGCTCGAGAATCTCTTACACGTTTAATTGCTAGACAAGATTTACCCTTAAACTTTGGTGGGAGTACTGCATTTGAAAATTATATTACAACTGCTCATAATCCTAGGTTTCAAGCTGTTAGTAGACAAACCACAACCCATGATTTGAAAAAAGTCTATGATAAAGGTTGTGGATAACTGAAGAAATTATTTAGTACATGCACCTTTTCTGTTAATATGACCTCGGATATCTGGAATGGTAGGGCTAAAGAGGATTGCCTTAGTGTAGTTGTATATTTTGTTAGTGATGACTGGCAACTGCAAAAAAGAGTTCTTGGGCTAAGGTTAATTGATGTTGCACATACAAGGGAAAATATTGCAGAGAGAATTCGAGAGGTTGTTAATGAGTATTCCCTTGCAGATAAAATATTTGCAGTAACATTGGATAATGCATTTGCAAATTCTAAGGCCATGGAAATTCTACAACCATTATTTTGTGTTTATGCTGAATCATTTCTTCTGCATCAACATTGTGCATGCCATATTATTAATCTAATTGTTAAAACTGGGTTTAAGAGAGTAAATGCATACATCGACGCTGTTCGTCAAGCAATCACGTGGTTAACTGGTTCTAAACCACGGATTGCACAATGAAAAAGGTATTGTGTGGCATCGGATAAGCATGCACGTAAGTTTATAACTGATGCGGAACATCGGTGGAATGCCGCCTATCTAATATTAAAGAATGTATTACCATACAAGGATTTACTTACTGTTTTTCTTCAAACACGTAATGTTCTGACAAGTGATGGACAACCGCTACTGATAGGTAATACTTGGTATGTTGTTGAAAGGTTCTTTCAATTTCTTGAAACATTTCATGACTGCACCCTTCTTTTATCTCAAGTGTATCATCCAACAGCTAATTTAATTTTGCACAATATTCTTGAAATTGCCACTTTATTGAAATAGTATGAAAATGATGAACTTTTAGGATTGGCATTCTTTAGTATGAAACAAAAATTTGTTAAATATTGGAAATACCTCCCTATGTTGCATGCTTTTGCATTTATTCTTGATCCTAGAGGAAAATTACGAGGATTCCTCAATCTTTTGTCAAATATTGGAGAAACTATAAATGTTGATTGTTCTAACTATTATTCTGATGTTAAGATAAAATTATATGAGGTGTTCCGGAAGTATGAATTAAAGTTTCAGGGAGTTCGCTTGCAAAGACCCCCACCTGCCCCTGCGGTAGGTAAGAAAAAATTACAGTGGAGTAGAATGTGCGGTGGCTCATCTTCCACCCATGGTGGCGGTGGTAGTTCGTCAGCACCAAGTGTTAACGCCGGAGTTGTCGAAGAGTTGTCCAACTATCTGGATAGCAACGCCATCAGACACGAATCATCAGACTTCAACGTACTTTTTTTCCCACGCATTTTTTCAATATATTACTAAGATTAATTATTTTTTTCACTTCTAGCAATTTCTTTTCTTTTCTTTTCTTTTTCTCATATTCACCTCGGCCACTGGCGCTCGGCGACAGTCCAATCTCCAACGTCCACGCGTCACAGGGCGGTTGGCGCGCCACGCGCGTGCGTCAGGCGGGCAAGCACCGAGCCGCCGCTCTATTCCGAGCCCTCCACGCGTCGCGCAGCCGCTAGCGAGCCACAGGCCACAACACGGTGCGTCGCGCGTCCGTGACTCCCCTTGCTCGCGTGCCTTCGGGCCGACGCCGGCCCACGTCCCACTAATGGGCCCATGCCGATGTCCCCTTGAGCTGTGCCTGGGCCAAGGGGACAACATGAGGGCTGGCACGGCACGGCCCATTATGGAGCCGTGCCTAACGGGCCGTGTTCTAGTGAGCCGTGCCATTGGCTGGGCCATGACGGGCTAGGCCATGCCACTCATTTGGCCTACTATAGGGCTGGGCGTGGCAGGGATCAGGATCTTCCAAGTGACGTGACTTTTGTCATTAGCATATGTTATTAAACATATTTTTCTTAAAAAAAATTCTATAAGATACTTGTTTCAAAAAACATATTAATTCATTTCTANGCTGCAGAACATGCACAATACACTGCAGACAACCAGGAATTGACCGCTCAGTTCGAAAACCTTTATTTAGGTCAAGAAGAAATAGAGTAGCTACTTTTTATTTTTTGAGTATTGATCTTTAGGTTGTTTTCTTTTCTTTGTCATGGTTTTCTCAAATATGAGTTTTTACATGACAATATTTTTAACGAGGCAACATGTATCATGTAAATGTCAATAAAGATCATTACTCTTTTTTCCCCACGCATTTTTCCAATATATTACTAAGATTAATTAATTTTTTTCACTTCTAGCAATTTCTTTTCTTTTCTTTTTTTTTCTCAAATTCACCTCGGCCGCTGGCGCTCGGTGAGAGTCCAATCTCCCAAATCCACGCGTCACAGGGCGGTTGGCGTGCCACGCGCGTGCGTCAGGCGGGCAAGCACCGAGCCGCCACTCCATTCCGAGCCCTCCACGCGTCGCGCAGCCGCTGGCGAGCCACGGGCCACAGCACGGTGCGTCGCGCGTCCGTGACTCCCCTTGCTCGCGTGCCTTCGGGCCGACGCCGGCCCACGTGCCACTAATGGGCCCATGCCGGTGTCCCCTTGAGCCGTGCCTGGGCCAGGAGGACAACATGTAGGCTGGCACGGCACGGCCCGTTATGGAGCCGTGCCTAACGGGCCGTGTTCTAGTGAGCCGTGCCATTGGCTGGGCCATGACGGGCTAGGCCATGCCACTCATTTGGCCTACTATAGGGCTGGGCGTGTGTTGACGCCAAATCCGTACCGCCGATGAGGATCTGGCGTGCGGACACACGAAGGCCTGGGAGATCTGCTTAGCTCTAGTGCAGGTCCTAAAATTGATGAAGCGCGGGCGTGCCAGTCAGTTTGATCCTGCCACTGACAAGATATGCAAAACAACATAACAGAAAGTCTATCAGCCGATAGGCCGATAGGAAAAAAATGTATCGGCCGATAGGAAAAAAATGTATCGGCCGATAGGCCGATAGCCAAAACAACCGATCGGCCGATGATAACATGATGATGTAGCAATATGATATAGCATAATCCAAATAAATATAAGATAAACATTGATATGAAGATTAAAGCACACATCGGCCAGAAGTCTGATGGCATAAACTCTCAACAAGCAGATAAACAATAAATACTCTATTGTCATCGGCCAGATCCAATCTATACGTAAAACTCTTGGGCCGATGCAACGTCCAGATAACTCACCGGCCGAAACCCCGGTGAAACCCTTATTGGCATCCAACAAGCAGGCTAGAGATTACGGTTCTAATCACGACTTAGTAGATCAAATTGGACTGATGCAGCACTAAGTATGAAAAGAAACGCAAGACCTAGACAATCAAGCCCTTGACTGATATTAGCTATATAGGTCAGTGGACCTGGTTATAGAATAAGATTAAAGCAGAGAACAAGCTGAAAATTAAAAGAGGCATACCGGCCTGGATTCGCCGCCGCCGCCGGCGTTTCATGGACATGATCCTCGCCAGACCCAGCATCCCCATCTTCTAATAGATTTCGCGGTGCCTGCGCCTGCCGCCTTCTAATAGACACGACACGGAGAAGTTTCCAAGTGTTGTACTACTCCTGACGCCGACTTGTAAAGTACTACTAATCGGAAGCGGCAGCCTTGAGCCACGCGCACAGCGGCGGCCAGCGACTCCTGTCCTGTGTGTATCCCCCCTCGTCTCTTGGTGCAAGGAGCTACGCGGCGGCGGCGGCGGCGGCTGGAGCCTGGAGGGGAACGAGAAAAAGGACAATATGCCACTCTTATCGGCGGCGGCGGCGGCGCTGGAGGAGCCGCGCGGTGGGCGGGCGAAGCTGCGGAGGTGGCGAGCAGCGGCAGAGCGGCGTTGGAGGAGCTGCGTCGAGCGCGCGGCGGGCGGGCGACGCTGCGAAGGCGGCGAGCGAGCGACTGCGGTGGATTTTTGGATCGAGAAGGGATCGATCCGATCTGTGCAGAGAAGCCAAGGGCATTTCAGTCATTTCACGTGTAAGGGAGAAAAGAAAACAGGAAGAAAATAAAATAAAATAGGTCCAAAGTAACAAAATATCTAGAAGACAACGTATCGAGTGGTATTTTATCATGTACATCCTACCTATTTATTGAGTGGTATTTTGTTGAAACCACACGATAACAATGACATATTTTCTTTTTTTCTCAGAGGGAACGGGGGAAGTAAATCGTGCATAGAGATGAGTGAGATGGATCGGATGGGAATGGGACCATGAGGAGAGAGACCAGAGTGGGTCCCATTTCCTCCTCACATTTTTGGCATGTTGGCATTTCGAATTGGGTAAATTTGATTTATGCCATTAGAAATTTACTATATTAAAAAATATCATCATTATTCATATATTTGAAACAATGTAGTTGTTTTATAGTTATTCGATATATGGCACTATTTACCCCATCGGTGCATTTTGTTAAAAAAAAGTTAGACCAAATTACCCTTCTTCTTTCGTGAAATTTAACTGTTTGCTACTATTAGGTTTGTCAATTATCCAAATACCCCTCTTAGATTTGTCTTTTTTTTCCTCTCTAAGGTGGTGACTTCTTAACTATTTGCCACTTTTACCCATGTGGCATGCCAATGTGGCAACCCAGTGTAAAAATTGATGTGGGACCCACTTGTTAGTGTCACAACACTCCCCTTCCTCTCTCCCTTCGGTCCGGCTAGCCCCGCCGGCTGCCGACGCTGCTCCGGCTAGCCCCGCCGTCCTCCCCTTCATCGATCCTCGGCGGTTGACGGCTGCGGCGCTGCAGGACCATGGGACGACGACGTCGGTGCTTGGCGGGTCCCGCTCCACGCCGCGCTCCAGGGATCCTCGCCCGCTTCTCGACCGTCTCTAAGCTCGCCCTCAAGTGCGACCGTCGCGTCGAGAGAGTCGCTGACCCCCACGTTCGCGCTCCTCGCCGACCGCCTCAACTCGGCCCTCTGACGTCTTAAGCTTCGCTCCCTCCGCCTCGTCACCGACGACAGCGTCGCCGCGCTNAGATTACGGTTCTAATCACGACTTAGTAGATCAAATTGGACTGATGCAGCACTAAGTATGAAAAGAAACGCAAGACCTAGACAATCAAGCCCTTGACTGATTTTCAGGGTGGTGGATACCTTAGTCAATCTAATCTAGCAAAGCGATTTATTCGATACCGGCATAAACCCTAAAGCGAATCTTGGCCGATAAAGCTAAATCGAGAAGCCAAACCAGATTGCTTGAGATATATGATAGTAGGTGCTTACGTTGACGAGATTAGAACATCGAAGCCCTAGCCCCGACAGCGCAGGCAGCCATAACGAGACTTACCCCTCGCGAGAAGGGCATGAACTCGCCGAAGAAGACGAAAAGTAAAAGGTTGGCGATGCGCCGAAGTTGATTGATCGTGAGATAAAAATTACATGAACTACGGGCTTACATATTTATACCCATAGGCTAACAAAAATCCTAATAGAATACGACTCAAACTTTCCTAAAGATAAGAAGGAAACTAACAAACTTATCCTAATTAAAAGATACAAGCCACATCCTCCTCAAACTCGGTCTTCTCTAGATAAGATCTTCCCGAATCTAACAAGAATCCGACTGCTGAAAATATGGATAACTCCTATCGGCCGCTTGTAGACCTCCGAAGCCGATACAGACTTTGAGGCCGATATTTACCCTGAGCCGATATACAAACCAGGCCGATGATAACTTTGGGGCTTACCAAATTCTGGCGTTAACAGCGTGGCAGGGATCAGGATCTTCCAAGTGACGTGGCTTTTGTCATTAGCATATGTTATTAAACATATTTTTCTTAAAAAAAATTCTATAAGATACTTGTTTCAAAAAACATATTAATTCATTTCTAAAAAATAGCTAATACTTAACTCTTCAATTTGCGCGTGTGAGGTATTTTATGCTAACTCCAAACAGCCGAACACAGCGTGATATCTCCAATGACCGTAGAGACCTTAGGGCTACTATTGAAATTTTTTTTTTCACAAAACTACAAAAAAAAGCTTGATCGGGAACCATTCCATGAGGCTGTTGATCGAACATGCTTAAGCGAGGTAAGGAAACATATGGTAAGGATACTGGATACGAGCGTAACAATGGAAACGGAAAGAAAATACACAAGCGAAGGGGATAACTCATTGATCCAGGCCAGCTGGTGTGCAGCCATCAGCCCAGAATGATTGACAAAGGAGAAAGGACAGTAGGGCCGAACAATCCCGTTTAGCGCGCGCCGCCCGCATCCATCTTCCCTACTCCGCACTCTCTGTCCCGCATCGTAGAGCCTGGGATTCGCAACCGAATCCCGGCCCTCTCTCCTCTCTCCTTTCCGAACTCCGATGAGAAATCCGGAGCACGTCGGCCGAGCCCTAGCACCCGGACCCCTATAAATCTCCTCCCCGCGCTCCGCTCTCTCTTTTTCCCCCATTTGCCGATCTCTCCCGTGCCCCCTAGCGCTGCCCGCGTCGTCTTCCTCCTATCTGGTGAGCACTCCCCCTCACCGTCTCTCTCTCCTCTCTGTCCTGCTCGGCCGTCGCTCGCTTAGCTGCTGCTCGCTCGGCCGCCGCTCGCGTGTGCCCGTGCCGCTGCATCCGGCCGCCGCCCGCGTCGGCTACTCGCGCGCGCCGCCGTGCCATGGCTGCGCCGTGGCCACGGCTGGCCACCACGTGGCTGCCGCATCGGCGCCACGTGGTGCGCCGCTGCCGCCGGCTGGTGGACTCGGTCCACCGTGGACCGAGGCCCCGTTGTGGGCCCCTGGTTTTGTATACCGGGAACCCCATGTGTATTACAATACCATTCCCTGGATCAGTAGATGGTACACACATGGCACAGTTGTATATCTCAAGCTGACATCGTCTTACAGGTCTTTTTGGATCGAGAAGGGATCGATCCGATCTGTGCAGAGAAGCCAAGGGCATTTCAGTCATTTCACGTGTAAGGGAGAAAAGAAAACAGGAAGAAAATAAAATAAAATAGGTCCAAAATAACAAAATATCTGGAAGACAACGTATCGAGTGGTATTTTATCATGTATATCCTACCTATTTATTGAGTGGTATTTTATTGAAACCACATGATTACAGCGGCATATTTTCCTTTTTCTCGGAGGGAACGGGGGAAGTGAATCATGCATAGAGATGAGAGAGATGCATCGGATGGGAATGGGACCATGAGGAGAGAGACCAGAGTGGGTCCCATTTCCTCCTCACATTTTTGGCATGTTGGCATTTGGAATTGGGTAAATTTGATTTATGCCATTAGAAATTTACTATATTAAAAAATATCATCACTATTCATATATTTGAAACAATGTCATTACAGTTGTTTTATAGTTATTCGATATATGGCACTATTTACCCCACGCCGCGCTCCAGGGATCCTCGCCCGCTTCTCGACCGTCTCCAAGCTCGCCCTCAAGTGCGACCGTCACGCCGAGAGAGTCGCCGACCCCCACGTTCGCGCTCCTCGCCGACCGCCTCAACTCGGCCCTCTAACGTCTTAAGCTTCGCTCCCTCCGCCTCGTCACCGACAACGGCGTCGCCGCGCTCGCCGTTGCCGCCACCAGCCTCCGCAAGCTCTTCGTCGTCTCATGCACCTTTGGTGCCAAGGGGATCGAGGCTGTCCTTCGCTCCTGCCTCCAACTCGAGGAGTTCTCCATCGACGCAGCCTCCTGCCTCCAGGACGGCAGGGCTGACCGGAGCAACACCGACAGCCAGCGAGGCTGGCCGGACCAAAGAGAGAGAGGAAGGGGAGAGTTGTGATACTGACAGATGAGTCCCACATTGATTCTTACACTGGGTTGCCACGTTGTTATGCCATATGGGCGAAAGTGGCAAATAGTTAAGAAGCCACCACCTTAGGGGGGCAAAAAAAAATAAGGGCAAATTTAAGTGGGGTATTTGAATAATTGGCAAACCTAATAGTGGTAAATAGTTAAATTTCCCTCTTCTTTCATCCCCTCCTCTCTCATGTTCTTCTCTAGTCTCCCGATCCCAAATCACAACAGACTATCATCACGGAATCCCCATGTCATCTCCCTCACTCCAAATTGTCGTTGTCATCTGTTGACATTCGTTAAGTACCAATTTCGACCGCCAACTAGCATAATTAGTAAAGGAAAAAATTAGCATTTCTTACACGTATATCAAGTCCTATGTTGTAAGCATATATATGTTAAGTGTTATACTAGACATGATTAGTATAGAAGTAGAGATGTATCGTAGTTTCCTTAAGCTATTTCCAACTAGATATTCTTTAGAGGTGAATCTATTGTGTGTCCACTACCTTATCTTATTTATCCTAACCCTTGTTTAGACTATGGTGAATTAATTATGGATTGATTAAAGAGATATAAAACATATCTTCATATCGCCGCCTTCCCTGCAGAAATATAAATATGATACCCTTGGAAATACTCATGGGTGAAATGCTACAGCGGTATCCGTGCGCTTACGAATTTATCTGTGATCGTAAGAAATACCAACATCATCGCAGGCTCCACCGAGCTGGTGGCGGCATGGGAGCTCTGCCAGGAGGGCCACGCGCCTGTCGTCTTCGAGTGTGCCAATGCCGTGGGTGACACGTGGCTCTACGACGCCATCCGGTAGGGCTGTCAAAAAAGCTCGAGGCTCGCAAACTACTCGAACTCAGCTCGTTTTAGGCTCGGCTCGAGTTCATTTTGAACTTGCAACGAGCCAAACTTGAGCCTACCCTGAGACTCGCGAGCAGCCCGTGATGTGGTGGTGGAGTTGTCGGCAGTGTTTACATTTTGTTTTTCATAAATATTACATGTATGTCGATGTGCTGTTAATAAGGATTTAGTGGGACTAGAGATCTGTGGTTAGCTTTTATCTGTTTGAAGCGTAGGTTGGAGATCGCATTGTCAAGAATGTGTAAGTGTGGTATGCATGCGCATGTTTCATGTAACTAAAAGGAAAGATACCACATGCAAGGTCTCGCAAAATTTTGGTTAATTTCGAGCTGCAGCAAATTATTTAATCTAACAACCTCATCTTTTCACTTATGCTTATCAGTCAAAATTTAAATTTCCAAGGTTTTGAGATTTGTTTTTCATCGTAGCTTATTTTTCAGCATTTTCTTTTAGATCATTAAGAACACATATATAAAATTTTATTCACAAATTATTTTTCATTTGCAAATACGCCGTTTCGCTCTTTCCTCTTATCAGTCAAACGATGGTGCTGTAAGTTTTATAGTGACATGCATGCAAGATGAGTTGAGTTGCCCATTATCTGGTGACCGTGTTCATTGAGTGCATCAGCTAGCAGTCTCATCGCTATAGTTACTAGATGGGTTTTCGCGGCGGCACGCCGCGCAAGCGCAACCACTTTGCTATTAACATATATAAGAACTAAAGCCACAATTACATTTTTTTAGTTGTATTTTTAGCATAAAAATATACTCTCCCTCCATCCCGTTGTATGACTCTATAACTCAAACCAAAATGAATCAAATTGTATGATGACACGTAGAGTGGACAATGCAGGGCAATTGTCTACCATCTTTGCTCCAACCTATAGGAGAATAACAGCTGTACTCTGCTCCCCTCAGTTTAGCAGCAGCACATGGAGTAATTGCTGTACACGTTCTTCCCCAGGTTCAGAATTGCATACAACAGCAACATACAACAGCTAGCAACATAATCTATGCCTAGCTTAATGGTCAGCCATGATTTACAAGTTCTAAGCATAGCGTTGCTCAGCCAAAACTCACGGACACTCTTCTCATCTGAGATCAAAATGTTGTTTTCCACAACAAAATTCACCACAGTAACTACTCCATTATTCTGAACTTAGCAAAGCTCATACTATCGTATGTTTGTTTTACTGACAATCACATGAACTATGAGCAGGAGAAACTCATCCAAGCAGGCATTTTATTGAGGTGAGTACAATTTGGGAGTATGGCCATCAAATTTTCAGAAACTGTAAATCTATGACATGTTGCAAATCACATTGCATTCATATGTGTCTTGGAGAGAGTATCATATTGTAAAGAAAGAGTAAATGTTTTGAATAAATAATCTGGAAAGCATGAAGTGGATCCTCAGGTAGGGCACAAGGTCGGTCTATAACTCGTTGACATCCACAATCAGAGCACCATCAAACCTCAGGGAGGCAATCAGCGAAGAGATGACCTGCACAACAGTATTGCATAGTCAGAAACCATCACAATTGCACAAGACGGTCATTGATTTTACAGCAGGTACAGAAACACTAGGGACAAGTGTGCAAAAACGGAATTCGAGACAGGGCATCGATCTAATCCCAAGTACTAAAGTACAGAACATTGCAAGATGGAAGATGATACCTTAGACACAAGACTATTGAGATTGGGGTAGGAGCGGCGGCAGATGTCATAGATAGCCTCATTGTCGAGCAGGACAGTGACATTAGTGTGCTCAAGAAGAGAGTGAGTGAAGAGGACACTGTTGTAGGGGTCAACCATAGAGGTGGAGAAGTGAACACAAGGAAGCCCTGGAGACTAGTGTTGTTGTCATCTAAAGTAGTGAAAGTACTAAACTTTCTTGACCGGTCATTGAGCCACGTCATCCGAAAACAAAGGACCGTCTGATACAGTCATCGGGTAAACAAGGAGCGTTGGATCAGATCAGAAAATCTTTCAAAAAAATGCTTTTCTAAAAACTTCTCTCAACTTCCGGTCCTCCTCTCTCTGCACATTTTCATTTCCCCCCTCCTCCCTCCCGTGCGTTGTGGCGCCGCATTTAGCGCCTCCGTCTCTTCTCCTCCCCGCCACAACTGCCGCGGCGGCACCTCCTCCTATTCTCGTCGCTCCTTCTTTGCTTCCACCTTCGCCTCCCCCTAGCCACACCCGCTTCTTTCCCCTCATCCCCAACAGCACCACCTCCTCCCATCGATATAGGCTCGCTCCGGCGGCATGCATAGAATGTTACTTGCAAATCGTCGCCGCCTCATCTTCTGCATCTCCACCTGAGAGCCTCAGCCTCCTATTCCCCTTGACCACCTCTACAGTCTGCAGCGCCTTGATCCCCTTCTCCAGTTCTTCTTGTCCCCCTCTGGTGAAGATTGCCAAGGGAAATACTAAAGGTCCCAAAAACTGCACGATTGGGGAAGTCAACATTGATAGCAGTGGTGAGTAAAACTTCTCGCTCCTGACAGTGTTCGTTGTATGATGTGCAGATACTAGGTCTTCAGCTAACTCTGAGAAGTTGAACACATGGATGTCTTAGCTGCTGAAGTGGAATTAAGTCAATAAACAATACATGCCTATTTATTTTTGTAATGATGTAATTACGCCTAAAAAACTAAAAGACCTAAATCTGAAATAGTAAGTTTGGACTAAAAATATCAACAAGTTCTAAAACGGGGTGTTTAAAGCCACTTACGTATTTGCATTTTTTTAGTATGCATGTTTCATTTAAGATCACTGTAAAAAGAACATCTCCTACAAACATAGAAAGATTTTAAGCAATAAATATTATAGTTGTACAACAGAAAAATGTGTTGATGGTTCAAATTCATTAATGATAAACAATTACATGCACAAATGAATTTCATATATCATGTTATACTCATTTCAAAATGCATATGACAACAAATGGGTTTCAAACTAGCAGCAAAATGGTTTATAAGTGGATTGAGATAGTATTTTCATTACTTTTGCACACAAACATATAAAATTCAGTTTCCAAATAAATTCCATGACTATTTGATTTATTCGATAGTCGCTAAAAATATTAGTTGTGACAAGTTAGCTGCTAAAAAAAATTTTAGTTGTGACAAGTTGTGATAAGAAAATCTATAATTATATGCAAGTTGGCTGCTTCAGAAGGCATTGTACTATATGAGTCATGGAAATTTACGCATTCTTTTTTCTTGGTACTGTGTCTAACTTCTGGGTGTTGAACCATACCAATATTGTCGAATTTGGATCCTCAAGTACATTCATCTGCACTGGAATTTCTTATCAACCATTAGTCAGTTTTCCCATCGTGCTACGGTAACATGGAAAACGGAACGGCCCATTAACGCGTGATTAATTAAGTATTAGCTAATTCTTTTTTCAAAAATGAATTAATTTGATTTTTTTAAACAACTTTTGTATAAAAACTTTTTGCAAAAAAGTACAACGTGTAGCAGTTTGAAAAGCGTGCGCGGAGGAAAAGTACTGTAGCGCGCTGGAAAAACGGAGCAACGAACACAGCCTTAAAGTGTTCTTTCCATGTCATACTATTGCCTCAA
Organism: Oryza officinalis; assembly: GCA_008326285.1. NCBI lineage: Eukaryota > Viridiplantae > Streptophyta > Magnoliopsida > Poales > Poaceae > Oryza > Oryza officinalis. The sequence continues at coordinate 40,197,376 of BDMV01000003.1, forward strand.
GTAAACAATCTACTGAAATTTGTGTTTAATTATTACTTTTTGAGGTCATAGCAACAATAGCCGTGATAATATGAAGCGTTGAACTGTATGTCATATCCTAAACTAAGAAGGCAAGTGGGTGGGATAGCGTGTTTACATTTGCTAGAGTATATTTATGAATGTGATTACAGGTTGGATCTGTATACTAGACTGCACACATGCTTTTGTGCTACTTACGATATGTTTCAGATTTTTGTTGCTATACTATTTTCAAAGTTTTTTTTTACATTTTCTCTTGGTGTCGACATATATTTCTGATATGATATTCTTTATATTTAAAGAGGCAGAGAATGATTGCAATAAGCATAATCACATTGGAAAGCATAAGGAAGCAATGGATGATATATTTTGACCGTCATTCTTTTCTTTTTTATATTAACTGTTGTATCGATGGACACTAAAATCTGAAAAGTAATATGGTTAATTTGTTGTCAGCATTAATCCAAAAAATCAAAAGCTCAGTAAGTTGTGTTCTGAGGCTGTTGTGTGCGTTTTCCTTTTACCTCTTTGGCAAATGTGACGGCGTAGGTAATGAGAGTCGCACAACGTGCAACTTATGTGGCTAGTAAACCATGGCTACATTTGAGGTTGAGGTTGCATGGCCTGGTGGGTAAGTGATGTGTTGTGCTCAATTTCTTCACCTATATAGTAAGCTAATAATCAGTACTGTGTATGCTACATTACACAGTACCGTAAATTTGGATTGATAGGCCTTCCTGGATGATACACTGATCAAAGGAAGTTGGTATAGGAATATACGTGTGAGGGAAACACTATGTTTGGCTTGCTATATAGAATCTCACAGTTCCTAATTTTGCCTGTCAAAACGTAGAGCAATTTTATAGAGGCATGCACATCGATAAACCTCGGCAACACATGATCAACAATATATATACAACAGTTCAGGCACCTAAGAACCCCTGAGCCTTGAGAGAAAGGGAAAGAGAGAGCGCCCCTGCTCCTACCCATCACCTCCCCTCGGCGGCGAGTCACTCCAACAGCCGCCATCTAGGAAAAGCCCCTGTCCCCTGTCGCGTCCTCCTCCTGGGCGCAGGTCGTCTAGGGCCACACAGGCAACGGCTCATAGGGCAGTCCCCAGTTGACCCAGAAGGAGATTGATGATGGTTGGTGCTTGGTGCAGCGGAAGCGGAGTAATGGCGCGCCTGCCGGCTGCTCAACCACCGCCTTAACTCGCCCCTCGCAGTAGCCCCGCCCCATCCCTTGCTGGCTCCATGGGAGGTGCTTCCGTTGTCTGGGGCTAGACCATCTTAAGGCTGCCTGCAGCGCCCCTCCTCGTAGCAACCAGTGTTGGTTTCTTGGGCATCTTGAGCGCAGCTGCACTTTCCGTGAAGGAGAGCAGCGGAAGCAGGCGGCGTCGCGCAAGGTTCCTCGTGCTGAGCCCCTTCCACCTTGCTCCTCCAAGGTTGCGCCGCCGCCGGCGGCCCCGTCCGCTACCTTTCCTTCGGCCGCTGTTGCGCCTGCAGAGCCTCCCCCCTTGCCCCTCCAAGGTCGTGCCGACGGTGGCCCCGTCCGCTGCTGCTGCCCACCAGCCCTTAGCCGCTGTTGCGCCTACTGCTGGATCTACTTCCAACGTCGCTGCCAAGCCTGCCTCGACCCCTATGATGGAGGACCTTGCCGCGGGTGACCCTTAGTTGAGGCCGGCCAAGGGGCAGTGCGTCCTTTCCTGGACGGCCGGCATGGCAGCGACGAGCTGCAACTTTTGGTACGCGCTCTCGTCGCTTCTGTGCTGTCCGACCGCCGTGAGGTTTCACCTGCTATGATGGTGGAGGAGCTCGCTCGCTCCTGCGACGTCCACCCGAGCAACGTGCGTGTCGAGGTCACGCGGCCGTCGGACTTCCTGATCTCGTTCACAAGCGGCGTCGACTGCTCGGTGGTGCTCGACTGCTCTGGCTGGTTTTAGGTGGTCGGGGCCTTCGTCTCCTTCAGGCGCTGGCACCGCTCGGTCCATGACGACAGCTCGAAACTGTCCTCTGTCGTGCGGCTCGCCATTGAGGGGCTCCCTACGCATGCTGGCGAGCCGGAGGCCCTCAAGCAATTCCTCAACAAGCTCAATTGTCAGTTGATCGAGACCTTCACCCGCGTCGATGCGTGCATGACGGAGGTACTTGTGTGGTCTGCCAACCCGTCCGCGCTGCCGAAGGAGATGGTGCTGGACATCCAGGAGCCCATGACTGAGTGGTGGTGTGAGTCGGAGGTGGATGACCCTGACATGTTCAAGGCTCTCTCCGCCGAGGGGCCGCCGACGCCTCCTACAGACAAACGCTGTCTGACGTATAACTTGCTGATCCACGTCCTAGAGGTGGTGAATCCGGTGCGGCGGCCGGCGGTCGAGCGCCCGTTCTACTACGATGACAACAGCGACGATGAGAGGCCACCACGCCGCCGGACGCACTGGATATTTCTAACGTACAAGTGTTCGCTATCTCTTAGATAGCCAAAACACTAATCATTATGTAGACTGAATTGAGGTTGATAGCAACAATTTCTATAACAAACAAGTGTTGTTGTGTCCATGGCTTGAGGTTGATAGCAGTAACTTTTTAATTGACGCAGAATGTTAGAATGGTAATGTTAAGTTTGCTTTAGTCATTGTTAAATGTAGGTATTTTTTTTGGAATGATCAACATAATGATAATTCCATTTTCGCTTGTTGATTCCCCAGAGACATATTTTGCTAAAATAAGAAAAAACTATGTCCCACCCCTAAATCTTTTACGTGTTTGCTGAGCATAATATTGCCCTTGCTTTTAGGCATCTTGTGTGTTGGTAACATTCAAGTGGCTGAATTGGATTGTAATTAAAACCTTCAGTTTTGCCTTCTATAGAAAATACTTTTCTCTGAATTATCGAAAATAATGCTCTGCCGCATGGGTGGTAGTTATTCCAATGGTACAGTGCATGCTGACGATGGCGAGGCGGTCGATCCAGTACTGCAGCACCACGAGCTCGCCGGTGCGGGGTTGATCTGGTGGGGTGTTGCGCCTCTACAACCCACAACACTACCTTCCTTTCTAGCACAAATATGATGAGTCTCGACCTTTAGCTAGCCACTCTGGTTTACTTGTAAGTGGCTTTGTCACTGTCCTAGTCGGGAACATTCTCATCGATTTCTCATTCTTGATAAAATGATTAACAGCTTGATTTTTTATATTTACAGTTGAATCATCTGCAAAGCCGTAAATATGTTCTGATTCTCCTTTTCCCTTTTCTCTCCATTAGCTTTAGTTGAACTGACCTACGGATTGTCTTACAAGACCGCACATGGTTGACTGTTGTGTTCTCCATGGTATATGGCATAGGATGGCTTTCATGCAAACTCCCACCATGACGCACCTTGTGTTCATGATATATGGCATACGTTCCAATTTGATTAATCATCACTATTATGATTAATTGCTCGGACGCACCTTGTCCCTTCAACACTCATATTTGAAATTTTACAAACTTAGGAAATTCATGATGATCACAGTGATAATAGGTAGTTAGACACCCACCAGTGGAGTTCTATTCCCAATTTTACGGCTTCATATATTTCCAATTTGCTTTTATATGGGTTATTTATGAGGCTTATATGAAATTTGGTAGGCAATCTTGCTTTGGAGACATGTTTTAGCAACTTTAGCCTTTATAATTTATTAACCACTTATTCTACTATGTATACTCAGTGCTTCTTTCCGGGACTGGAAAATATTGAAGCTTGAGTGATGCTTAAGTGGGCAAATAGTGGCAAATAGTTAAGAAGCTAACACCTTAGAGGGGCAAAAAAAATAAGGGCAAATTTAAGTGGGGTATTTGGATAATTGGCAAATCTAATAGTGGCAAATAGTTAAATTTTCTCTTCTTTCATCCCCTCCTCTCTCATGTTCTTCTCTAGTCTCCCGATCCCAAATCGCAACAGAAAAGCATCACGGAATCCCCATGTCGTCTCCCTCACTCTGAATTGCCGTTGACATCTGTTGACGGTCCTCCCCTCTCTGCACATTTTCATTTCCCCCTCCTCCCTCCCGTGCGTTGTGGCATCGCTTTTAGCGCCTCTGCCTCTTCTCCTCCCCGCCGCAACTGCCGCGGCGGCGCCTCCTCGCATTCCCGTCGCTCCTTCTGTGCTTTCACCTCCGCCTCCCCCTAGCCACGCCCCCTCTTCTTTCCGCTCATCCCCAACAGCACCACGTCCTCCCATTGATCTGGGCTCGCTCCGGCAATAGCGGGGGGTCCAATTTGGGAGCATGGCTCGATCCGACGGCGGCGTGCATAGAACGTTACTTACGAATCGCCGCCTCCTCGTCTTCTGCATCTCCACCTGAGAGCCTCAGCCTCCTATTCCCCTTAGACCTCCTCTGCAGTCTGCAGCGCCTCGATCCCCTTCTCCCATTCTTCTCGTCCCCCTCTGGTGAAGATTGCCAAGGGAAATACTAAAGGTCCCAAAAACTGCACGATTGGGGAAGTCAGCATCGATAGCAGTGGTGAGTATAACTTCTCGCTCCTGACAGTGTTCGTTGTATGATGTGCAGATACTAGGTCTTCAGCTAACTCTGAGAAGTAGAACACTTGCATGTCTTAGCTGCTGAAGTGGAATTAAGTCAATAAACAATACATGCCTATTTATTTTTGTAATGATGTAATTACGCCTAAAAAACTAAAAGACCTAAATCTGAAATAGTAAGTTTGGACTAAAAAAGATCAACAAGTTCTAAAACGGGGTGTTTAAAGCCACTTACGTATTTGCATTTTTTTTAGTATGCATGTTTCATTTAAGATCACTGTAAAAAGAACATCTCCTACAAACATAGAAAGATTTTAAGCAATAAATATTATAGTTGTACAACAGAAAAATGTGTTGAAAAGTAATATGTTTAATTTGTTGTCAGCATTAATCCAAAAAATCAAAAGCTCAGTAAGTTGTATTCTGAGGCTGTTATGTGGGTTTTCCTTTTACCTCTATGGCAAATGTGACAGCGCAGGTAATGAGAGTCACGCAACGCGCGACTTATATGGCTAGTAAACTATGGCTGCATTTGAGGTTGAGGTCGTCTGGCCTTGTGTGTACAAGTGATGTGTTGTGCTCAATTTCTTCACCCATATAGTAAGCTAATAATCAATATTGTGTATGCTAGCACTGCTGGCGAACTTATCTTTAGTCGTTGTTTGTAACCCATTTTAGTTCCGGGTATGTAACCGAGACTAACAATCCGGGACTAAAGATCCACGTGGCTGGTGCTACCATCTTTAGCATCGGTTGGTTTTTCTTTTTTTAAAAAATGCTTTATATTGCTTGCTGCATGTTTATATATATGCATATATATGTATAAATACATATATATGTATAAAGACATATATATATTCATGTGTATATATATATACACACAAATACAAACATATATATATAAAAGTGCATGTATATATATATATATGTCTTTATATATATAAATAAATATATATATCTTTATATAAATATATATATAAAAGTAAATACATACACATAAGAGTAATATATATTTGTATAGCATCACGTATATATAATTATTGGTATATATTACTTATGTACAATGGGAATTTACTTATAAACATGTACCATTGTTGTTAGTTTCTAATGTTCCATTATATATTACAAACTAGGACAATTCATCTCGAGGAATGGGTCTTCCGTCGTCGTGGAATTCTCCTGACGGATTAACAATTTCATTCATAACAAATCCCATGAGTTGTTCTTGAACAGCCTTGATGTAATCCTCCTGGGGAAGTTGGTCCTTCATCCACATAATCTATCGTTTTCAAAAAATGAGATATGAATATATTAAATCAATGAGAAGAGTGCAAATAATGTACGTGCAGGTGTTTACGTACTTCGATATCCATATCAGTGTTAATGGCGTGTACCATGTGGTGAATAAATTCACAAACATAATAGCCGCACAAGTTGATCTCCTGTTTCTGTCGTAAACAATAAAGAAGAAACGAACTTATGAAATATTTCTAATATCGAATAAATGAGACTTATAATTTTGGACCATGTACGTACCGAAAAGTTCATCCGCACTGACAATTTTTCCTTGAATTTCCCACGGACGTTTGCACAGAATCTTACCCACACCCTGCAGTTGCAAACGAATTAATGACGTTTTGATCCACATAGTAGCGATAGCAGCAATCATAACGAGAGTACTAGCGGATCACATTACTTGTTAATCATGCCAATGATATCATCGAAAACATCCCTATCTTTGCGCATAGAGTTTATGATAATAATCTGGCCTTTGGTAATCTCTATGAAAAAGAGGACCCAGTGGAACCTACAGAATTTGTGAAATATGATATACATATCAATTTATAAAAATGAGAAGGAAGTTACTACAACAACCGGTAAAAACTCACTTTGTGTTGTATGGCAATAGTATGTACTCCTTGAAATGTTGCTGCACCAGGAATTTGTAAATGTTATTCTCGGTTTCCACTGGCCAGCGTTCTAAGGTCTTCTCATTGATTACATACGGATCCATGAAACCACACTTGAAGTATCCTTCTTTCCGGCATCTTTGAATCTCCATTCTACGGTGAAAAAAGACGTTAAATTTTCGATGTCACATATGACGGGCAAATGAACGAAATTAAATTAAACGACATTTACAAAACCAGCAACTCATAAGAGAGACGTCAAGGGCGTCTTGATGGTATACATCGTGGCAATCTTCCCAGCGTATCCACATATCGTATGTCCCACGAAAGAAATGTTCATTTCTAACCCTTGCCGCGAACATCATCCTACCCTTAGCTGATTGATGCATGTACCATTCATGAAATCGGTATATCTATGTAGAGAGCTTGGAGACCAACTCTGGCTTGACAAGTGGTTTGTCGAGTACGTACTTGTGTTTTAGTTCTGCGCTCTCTATAGGGGCCTTCCCCAGCAGTTACTCCTTACTCATATTTGTATCACCCATAAATTGTTGTAAATTGAAGTCGTAGTCCGATGGCATCTGCTCAACCATTTGTTTCTTTGTGTTCCGAGCTGAGGGACAGTCTTTGCCTTTGTCTTTTTTTTCCCAAACAACTTTTGAACTGAGTTGTCGTAGTCTAATAGTAAGTTCTTTTTTTGGGTTTGCTCATTTTCTGAAAGAAGGCCTTAGTCATTGAGTCTATTGGAATCTTCTTCTCTGGAACCCGTGGCCTGAAGTGATCCTCTACTTGTTTTCTGACGATCTCGTCAATCTCCTCGTCTGTCCTATCATACATTCTTTTCTTGAGCGCGGGTAGTTTTGGCTCGTCAAGTCTTGGCTTCTTCTTTTGTTGTGTGGACTTTGACGGCGTTGGACAAGGTGGAAAAGACCACTTGATACTTGCAGCTGGTTACGGCATTGAAGACGGAGGAGACTGTGCAGGCGGCGGAGACGGTGGAGGCGGAGGAGACCGCGGTTGCGGAGGAGACGATGCAGCCAGAGGAGACCGCGTTTGCGGAGGAGACGGTGCCGGCGGAGGAGACCGCAGTTGCGGCGGAGACCGAGGCTGCGGTGGTGGAGATGTAGGAACGGACGCCGCTACTCACCCGGGAAGCACGATGTAGCGTTTGCACCACTGTATAATGGCGTGGGCTGTCTCTCCTAGTTTCGTCTTCCCGTTTCCTCCAGCGATTTCCAGCTCGAGATCCTCAAAGCCTTGGACCACCAGCTCAACTTCGACCTTTGAGTACCAAGGTGGAATCGGTCTACAATGGTACGTCCCGTCTTGCTGCACTTGTATGGCCATGCCCTCCGCCACCTTTACGAGAATCAAGGTTAATTAGTAATAACATATGTACAAGCATTCACAATTTACAAGCCAGATATTATAAAACTATGAGCATACCTTGATTGATATGTTCCTGTAGGGAATATGCAGCTCACACGGTGTCCGCTCTGTGATTTCATCCACGGGGCAGGGTGGTTCGTCGACAGCTGGCCCTGCTGCAACGTCAATGCTATGTTCCCCTACTTTCTCTGTAGAAGCGCAGCTGCTTCGATTGCCTGAGGGGCTCACCATGACGTGAGGAACAGAGGGCTGGGCCTGTTGGCTCTGCTGTTCACTTAAGCGTTGTTCCACTTGTCTTGCTACCTTCAATTCAAGATCTGTTTGGGTCTTTCGGAGTCTTTGGATGGGTCTTCCGGAGTCTTTGGATGGTTGGTTACTGTTTGGGTCGCCATCCCTGTGGTCGAAGCTTTCGGCTGAGGCCGCATTCCTATCTTCGTAGGTTGCCGAATTCCCAGGTGGTTCTGTTGTGGTCGGCTTACTGTGGCTAGACCGGGTGGGGTCTTGACTTAACACTTGTCGATCCTAAGTGTACTCATGTTGGTGATTATCCTTCATCCCGACAACACCGGTATTTGGAAGAGTAGAGGAGAATGAGAAAATCCATAGGAAAGAAAGAGATATAGTTCTTTAAGAAAGGGCCGCTTAATGGGAAGTTTTAATTGTTCGGGTGATGTGTATCATTCACTTGATGAGTACATAAAGGAAGGGGAGTAAGTAGTTAACTTGTCTAAGAGCTACTACACAACAAAGAAATCAATGCACAAACGATGGGTTGCTACCTCATATTGCGAAAACTCACAATAGGAGGCGGCTTATGCACAATACAACGTCTACGACACACATCTATGGGTATTTAGTCAGTTCGGTTAGTAGTTCATGTGGCCCTAATAAATCAGCTATCTCTTCATCCTTAATCCTTACAGTCTGTGTAGGTGTATTTGAAATTAGGGCGGTGAGTAGAGGTTGGATATAAATGAATTTTTCAATATTACTCGAGAAGGAGGAGTAGTAAGAACCTATGGCTTTATCAAAAATAGTTTTTGCAAATATATAGCTTGAGGGTAATAGGCTGCACTAAACCAGTCCTAGGTTTTAAGGGTGGTTACAAGGGTCCTTAGGTCCTGCAGTCGTCTTGCTCTGATACCAACCCTGTGAGCCCCACGGTTTTGTATACCGGGAACCCCATGTGTATTACAATACCATTCCCTGGATCAGTAGATGGTACACACATGGCACAGTTGTATATCTCAAGCTGACATCGTCATACAGATCTTACAATATATTAATAATACAAGGGTAGCCCATATGGAACTCGAATAGACCAAGCATGGTTGACAGCAACACAAAATACCAAAACAAGTAAATGAAGTAGCGGAAGCGAAGCAGCGGCGGTCCATCTTATCCCACACGCATCGACTGGTGAACCTAGGTCCCTATCCCACCGTCCTCGGTACTCCTTGCCATCATAGCACATGTACAGGTCGACACCAACAACTTTCTAAAAGATTTAAATAAGCAAGAGTGAGTACCAACCGTACTCAGCAAGCCACCACTACAGAATGCACATAATGTTCATAGGGGTTCAAGGATGGCTTGGTTTATTTGCATAAAGCTAGTTTTCACAAATTATTTCACAAGCCTATGACGTAGCAGTTTTAACTGAGAACGATCGTTAGGTTGAAGTTATCATTAACCAGCGAGGGTTCATCCACCTTCCCCAAGCCTCGCTTGGTCCGGTTTACCCTCGCATCTCATTTCCACAGTTTTAACCACTACGACCTTCCCGCACATCGGGCAAGGTCACATCTTCCATACCCATCATATTCTAAGCAGTATTTAAAATTTATAAAGCTAGTCAAGAGTAGTACAAGCCCCGACGCTCATATCCGCGAGCACGGCTATTCGAATAGTTTAGTTTACTCACATTGCAGTGGATGTACGCTTTTAAGCCCGCACTTCGTGACGCACCCAACACATGAGACTTGTCACGGCCCGGTTTTTCAGTTACCCTCGCATGGCGGCACCCGCTCCAAGGACTATGAATCCCCATTGCACCCCCAGCGCCACATTCCTACCTCGAGCCGGTTGTGAGAGGAGTCCTGGCGCTCTCAAGATCTTTAGGGGGGTTACAATATATACTTAGGGTGTATTTTAAGTTTCTGCCGGCGTTCAACAGATCGACCCAAGCGATCTAATCCACAACACTTCATCAACACATCCACGAATATCCAGAACCTACCATGTCTGGGGTGCCACCCCACGAGAATTTCCCAGTCCACCGGGTCATACCCCACTCGAGAAATGCGGTCGTACTCTGTTCGTTTCTCTCATAGCTTCTTGACTCGGTCCTTAATTGACCAGGGTCGACGGCTTACCATTTCCAGAACCACTCATATTCTATCCATACCGCCCCAGTCGAAATAGTTTTGTTTTATTAAGTTTTTGGTTTTCGCAAAGGTTTTAATGTTGCAGGTGGTGCTCATATCTCCACCCGTCTTCCGACAATCACTCCCACCGAGTGATCGCCACATCCACATCCATAACCGTATATCACAAGTATGGAGTGTATAAACGTCTACACATAGCAACGCTAAGCAGTATTGATACATAACCATGCATAAATAATAGACTCAGGTAACGAAGGGGTGTAAATACATATGGATAAACAATATCAAAGGTAAGGCTTAAACAAATGTAGGTACGCATTTTATAATTAGCATGCAATTTTATTTGTAATCAACACATTTATAAAAATAGGATCGACATGTTCGAGGAAGGGGGCGTAGTGACTTACTTGCTTTAGGTTCCTATATCTTCCAAAAATCCCGCGTCAGTAGAATTTCCGGATCATCCACTACGCGATCGAAAAGAGAAAAACATCCAAAACCCTAAAGCAGATAATAACTATTATAAACTAATTGTGCCATTGGATAGATCATATTTTTAGAGAAATTATGGAAGTTGAACGAAGTCAATCGGACTTACGGTTGAGGAGATACGAATTTTGGAAGATTAACGGATTTTCTGAAATGTGGAAATGAATTTATTAAATTGGAAAGGAATATTCCCAAGAATATTCCATGGCTGTGATGTTGAGAGGGACGAATGTTGGACTTCCTTTTGTGAAGGCTTGGGCTTTAGCCCAGAGATGAAGGTAGGGACCTGATATAGACTTTTGGATAGGGGCTTGGGTGAGTAGAGGGATATGCATTAGACTTTGGTGAGGAGGGAGGCTGTTGGTGAGCTTCGGCCCGGAGGTTATAAGGTAGACTTTTGCAGGTCCATTCTTGGGCTCGGCCCGAGGAAACAGGGGAGGTTTATAGACTTTTGTGGAGGACTATGGGCTTCGGCCCGGCAAAGAAGAGGGAGGATTTTTAGACTTTTTCAAGTCTTTGGGTCCACGGAGAGTCTCAAAATAGTGGGGCCCACCGGCGGGTCCCACTTCTTTTTCTTTTCTTCTTCTTCTTTTTTTTTCCTTTTTCTCTTCGCTTCTCCTTCTTTCTCTATCTTTCTCTGTTCTTGCTTATTCCAGAGGGGAGGCCGAGCGGGAGGGGCCGGCGGTGGCGCGGCGCACGGCGTGGGGCTGGCGGCTAGGAGCGGCGCCAGAGGCGCGGCGGCAGAGGGCGCGACGCGGCCAGCTCGGCTGGCGGCGCATGCGGGCCCGGGCGACGGCGCGCGGCATCTGGGGAGGCGGGACGCTGGGAGCGGCGGCTTGGGCGACGGCACGGCGGTGGCGGCGCGGCGCACGGTGGCGCACGGGAGGCGGCGTGCACAGGCGCGGCTGGGCGGCGCGGCCTCAGCAGCGCGGCCCGCGGCGCGTGGGTTCGGCGGTAGGGCGGCGCGGGAGGCGCAGACCGGCGGCGGCTGCGGCCAGGCGGCTCGGCAGCGCGGCTGGGGGTCGCGTCGGCCGGGCGGCGCGGGCGGTGGCGCGCGGCCGGGGAGGCGTGGCGCGGCGGCTGCGGCCGGCCGGGCTGGCGGCTGGAGAGGTGGCCAAGCATGGCGGCACGGCGCGGCAGTGCCACGGCAGGGGTGGCGGCGCGCAGCCGAGGCGGCCGGGAGGCGGGTCGGTGCCGGCTCGGCTTGTGCGGCACGGCCAGGAGGTTGGTGGCGCGCGGCTTGGCCGATGTCCGCGGGAGGGAGGTGGTCGGCCGGGGCAGCCCGGCACGAGCTGGGCCACGGCATCGGCCGGGCGCAGGGGCGACGCGGCTTCGGTCGGGCTGGAGGAGGCCGGGGGCGGCTGCGCGGCAGAGCGCGCGCGATGGCCGGGCGTAGCCGAGGTTCACGACTCAGCAGCCGCGGCACGAGACGACGTGCTGGCCACGACGTCGGCTGTGCGCGAGCTGCTTGGCACCGGATGGCATGGCGGAGTGGAGGCCGAAACGGCTCACCGGACAGGGGCGACACCGACCGGGGGTTCGGCCGAACGACGACGACGCTCGGTCCGTTGGGCGGCGGCAACAGTGAGCGAAAAGGGGCTTGAGCGAGCTGCAAGCGTGCTTGCAAATGCATACACACAGCTAGCTAGCTGCATGCATGTGAGTTGCTTGCATGCATGCATGCACACGTACAGCCAACTAGCTGCATGGCGCATGCATGGCCGGGGGCGAAGCGGCGATCGCTACGGAGGGCGGCCATGCAAGGAACGGGTACGGTGTTGCGCCTCAAGACGTCACCGCGCCGCGGCAACAACGGTAGACGAGAAATGCGGTAAGGAAACAAAAGCGAGAGGAAGAGCAGGAGAGGAGCTCACCTTGCGGCAGCCGGGTAGCGGCGTACCGGGCGACGGTCCTCGCATGAACTACAGTCGTCGAGGTACAGCCTGGGAACGGTCAACCCGCGGATCGTCCTCGCACACCACGTGTTCGATCGGTGGTAACAAACGAACACACAGCATTAAGGACTAAATGTTAGCGGGTTAGTGCAAGTTAGGGGTTAGGGGTTAGCGAGTTAGAGGTCAGCGGGTTAGTGAGTTAATGGGTCGAATGTTAGATGTTAGAGGTTAGCCGTTCGATAAGTTAGTCGTTCTCGGGGTTCAGATGACGGCGCGGCGGCCTATCCGTCCTCTTGCTCAACTGAGGCCCAGCCAGAGCCGGCCGCGGCGGAGCAAGCGGAGAGACGACAGCGTGTGCGCGGGAGGAAGCGGCTAAGGGGAAGCAGAACGAGGAGGAGGAGAAGACAGAATGGAGAGGGCCCGGTTGCGTGCTCACCCGCGACGGCGCTTAAATAGAGTCTGGGGAAGGGACATTTGCTGCTGCCCGCATTCATTCCATCCCAGAGAACGTGCGTGTGTAGGTGGGAGCGGTGACGGCTGCGTATTAGCGGTGGAAACGTCGCATGCAAGCACGAGCTAGACTAGCTTCATGCAAGCACGAGCTAGCTGGCTGCATGCATGCCTTTGCTTGGCTTGCTGCATGCATGCATATGCATTGCACTCACGTACAGCTAGTTAGCGACATGCATGTTTGCTACGCCGGTGAGGTTAGGCAAGGGCGCGGAAGCGGACGGCGAGGTCGCTGGCGGGATGGGAAGGAAGGGCAGCAGCTGGTGATGTCGCAGCGGCCTTGTCGTAGCGGCGCGGCGTGCGGCGACGTTGTCACCGAAAACAGTATGGGGGGAGAAATGGACTTCCTTGCCTACCAGCCCAACCGAGAAAGGGAGAAGGAATGGGTCGGGGATGTAATTTAGACTTTTTCCATGGAATGAGTTGGGCTAACAGAGGAAAATATGGTCCAAAAAATGGGATGCTCGAACATTTTCTTTGAAATATGTCATTTGGAAATTTGAAGGGGATTTGAGATAGAATTTGTACTGGATTGTATTTATAATTTGGACTATTTAATTCAACATTTGAATTGGATTTGGCTAGAAGGCCGTGCGAGGATTAGGGTTAGGATTTCTTTGCGCGCACTCTGACGGCACTGCAATTGGGATCTTTTGACACAAATACTAGACACACACAAATAAACAATAAATATTAACAAGCAAACTAAAATTATGCCTGAGGACTAGACTTTGTCTGAGGAGGTCATATCTTTGAAAATAGCCTATTAGGAATTTATATTTCGCAATTAAGGTTTCTAGTAAATACTTTACCAATAGACATTATTTTGCAAAAAATTTCCAAAAGCTTATCACTCTATATAAAGGTTCATAGAAAATGATCAAAGCTATTTCTTTAGTAGAATAGTATTTGTTTTAATAAACTATCCCTTAATGGGTTGTATCCAAAATGGTGATACATATAGATATATAGTTTTATTTATAAAGTAAATATGCTCGAGGGTTTTTGTTTTTTGAAAATAATTGGCATATGCAAATCATAGTTCCTTGAATAAATAATATTTGGAATCAAATACGACATATCCTCACACGTTCGTCTATTAGCCCATGTATAAATAAAAAACGACACATCAAATTAAATTAATTCAGGCATGAATGTATTTTGAAAAAGATTTTTGGTTATTCCGAATTTTTAATTCTGTATTCCAAAGTCGAAATTTTCAGGGTGTTACAGTTAGACATCCCCTCATGACCTTGTTTGGCGTCAGTTTTGTATGCTGATGGGTACGTGATCCCTCACGACCCAACCGCTGTGTGACACAAATTTTTTTGATGCATCGGCGGGGGCAACTGGTTAGCCGTATGGGTTCACTTCAGTTATGATGTGTCGCCCCTCTACTTTCCTCATGACACCTCGTTGTCCGCGTGCCCTCTTCGTACCAACGCTCGGTTGGCTGGCTTGTTGCTCATCTTGGTTCTCCTCCTTATTCCCTTTCTCATTCCTCTCCTGATTCCCCTCATTTAAATACTGGTTGGGGTCCTCGTTCCCCTCCTTGTCCGTCCTGTACTGGCTGTTGCTCTCATTGATCTTGTCCAAGAGAAATTGTTCGTCATCGCGATCTGTCATCTGTTCGTAACATTAAATAGTACAAAAAATGTTATTATTATCCACATTGTCAGAAAATATGAAGAACTTCTAAAATTCACTTAGTTAAGAAATATGAAACCTACATTTATATCATCATGTATATAGACATTGTCGGCAGTTACGAAGAACTTCTAAAATTCACTTAGTTAAGAAATATGCGACCTACATTTATATCGTCATGTATATCGACATTGTCGGCAACTATGAACAACTTCTAAAATTTACTTAAGAAATATGCAACCTACATTTATATCATCATGCATATTGACATTGTCCACAACTACGAAAAACTTCTAAATTTACTTACTTATATATATCCACATTGTTCACATGTATATTGTTATACGCATTTTCTTATGATTAATTAAGTATTTGCTAATTTTTTAAAGTAACTTTCATATAGAAATTTTTTACAAAAAACGCACCGTTTAGCAATTTTAAAAGAACACAGCCTTAAGAAATATGCAACCTACATGTCTATTGTTATATATATCCACATTGTCGACAACTACGAAGACCATAGCTATGCATACATATCCACATTGTCGACAACCTACATGTAAATTGTTATATAGATCCACAGCCTTAGGGTATGCATACAATTAGAATTAACACGTCAGATCTCATATAACACATATCTTGCCTTAGCGTGTTGCTTGGCCACCTTCGAATCACGTAATTCCACTTGAGAGTCGCTCGCGTCCAACCCTGGCAACAAAATAATCGTTAGGTAATTACAACAATTGCGTCGCACAACTAAACCATAACCCTAAGTTTTTTAAAATTCTAAACATACTTTTAGTTTCAAACATCGTTAAGTCAGCGATAGTGATTCAACATATTGGGTGAACACAACACCTCGCTCTTTCATGGCTACAAACAGATAATTTCCGTAACGCATAGGAGTCAAGACAAAAAAAATTTTAGAAATTATCCGTTTGTGTTCAGTCATGAAAGACCGAGTGCTTGTGTTCAGCCAATATATTGAACCAATACCTCCTTGGAACGAGCGAACGTCTAGTGAATGAACAGAGCACTAGAGAACATGGTTCGTTCGTTTGTTCGCTTGTTCGTTCGGTCATTCAGTCACTCGATCGTTCGCTCGGCCGTTCGCTCGTTCGTTCGTTTATTTGGTCATTCGCTCGTTCCCTCACTCGTTCGTTCATTCGCTCGTTCCCTCAGTCGTTCAGTCGTTCGCTCATACGTTAGCTCGTTCGGTTGGTCATTCGTTCGCTCGGTCGTTCGCTCGTTCGTTCGTTTCCTCGGTCGTTCGGTCATTCCCTCGCTCGTTCGGTCATTCGCTCATATGTTCGCTCGTTTGGTCGTTCTTTCGCTCGGTTGTTCGGTCATTCCCTCGCTCGTTCGGTTGTTCGCTCATACATTCCATCACATGTTTGTTCGTTCGTTCGGTCGATGGGTCGGCCGCAGCGGCAGTACGGCCATGGTTTCGGCGGCAGTGGCAACGGCGGTGGCGCCGGAGGAGAGAGAGGTGGACGAGGAGAGATGCATGGCGGCCTCACCTTGAAGCACGGAAAACGACGACGACGGTGAGGGCGGCGACGATGACGGTGAGTGCAACAACGACAGCGACGACAACAGTGGCAACGACGGCGACGACGACAAGGACGGCGACGACGACGACGGCGACGGCGACGGTGAGGGCAGCAGGAGAAGATGATGGAGATCGGCGCGTGGTGATGAGAGATGAGATCGAAAAAAGTGCTAAGTGTGGAGATCGGAGAAGATGATGCGCCCCCATATATATACAATCTTCTTTAGTCCCGGTTGGTTACCAACCAAACGGGACTAAAGATATCTTTTGTCGCGATTGATGAGAACAAGTGGGACTAAAAATCCAATCTTTAGTCCCGGTTGTTCTCACCAACCAGGACAAAAGATACCTTTAGTCCCGGTTGGTCTCACCAATCAGGACTAAACCCAGCTTTGGATAACAACTAGGAGTAAAAACTTAAAAAAGTTAACCACGGCCAAATTAATTTCATTAAAAGTAGGTTTAAAACATGAGTAATTAACTTTATCCCAATAAACTGCATTAAAAAGTGCATTAAAAATATAATTAGCTCATTTGGAAAATAATGAGAAAACATTTGAAATAGTTTAAAACTGTTATAAAATTTTAAAAATAAAATATAATTAGCCCATGCCTGATTAAGTGCATTAAAAATAAAATAAAGTCATAAAAATAACAAAAAAAATAATTAAAATATGTTAAAATTTGATATAAAATTTCAAAAATCGTATATAATTAACCCATGACCGATAAAGTGCATTAAAAATAAAATAAAGTCATAAAAATAATGAGTACATAGGCACATTGATGAGTAGCTAATGCAGTAACTGCAGAATGAGTGCGTTGTGCAAACACCAATATAGTATAAATAATTATATCGGACAAACACTAAGGTAGTATAAATAATTTACATCATCCGTACAATCAATCTCACATCGTGATAGTTGACCTTACGTAATTTCTCCTTACGATTGTTCCTTCGCTATGATCGTTGCGTAAGTAAGGGGTGTCCTTATTTGATAGGAGGATACTCGGGTCAACCGTCACCGCGAACGGAGGTTGCCCATCAAACTGATCATAATCTTCGTCAATCTTATCCTCGACTCCGACGATTTTCCTTTTTCCTAGGAGAACCACCTGGCGCTTTGGCTCGTCGGGCCCTTTCCCCTTTTTTGGTTTGCTACACATGTCCTTCACGTAGAAAATTGCGTTACATCATTGGCTAGGAAGAATGGTTCGTCTGAGTATCCAACCTTGGTAAGGTCAACTGTTGTCATCCCACAGTCATCAACCGTTACGCCTCCACCAGTCAACCTAACCCATTGGCACCGAAACAGAGGGACCTTCAGAGGTCCATAGTCGAGTTCTCACATCTCATCGATGGCACCGTAATACGTGCTAGTTGTCCCATCGTATCTCATGGCATCGATATGAACAACACTGTTCTGATTCGTGCTCTTTTTGTCTTGGGCTTCTATGTAAAATGTATACACGTTGATCCCATATCCTTGGAATGTCGAGATTGACCAAGATGGCCCCCTCGCCAAGAAGGCTAGTTGTTAGTCAATCGTCTCGTTACCCATGAGATGTTGTCTCAACCATGCGGGGAAAGTACCAATGTGATGACGTGTAATCCAGACATCGGACTTACCAATGTTTTTGGAGCTAACAACCGCTAAGTGCTCCTCAATGTAAGGAGCCACCAACGAAGATTGCTGCAAAACTGTGAAATGTGCTTTACGGAATAAATCATTGTCTACAGTCATTATTGCTTTCCTTCCAAGCGTCCCCTTTCCCCGTAGTCTCCCCTCGTGGCTTGACTCAGGGACCCCGATTGGACGAAGGTCTTCAATAAATTTTATGCAAAACTCAATGACCTCCTCTGTTCCATACCCCTTGGCGAAGCTTGCTTTCGGACGAGAACGGTTACGAACGTACTTCTTTAGAACGCTCATGTACGTCTTGAAAGGAAACATGTTGTGTAGGTACACAGGACCGAGAATATCGATCTCTTTGACAAGGTGACATAGAAGATGCGTCATTATATTGAAGAAGAATGATGAAAAAATCATCTCAAAGCTGACAAGACATTGCACCACGTCATTTTGTAGGGCTGTTAATCTGTCTGAATCGATGATCTTCTGCGAAATTGCGTTTAGGAAAGCACATAGTTTTGTTATTGTTACCCAGACATTATCAGGAAGGATACCCTGAATTATAACAGGAAGAGATTGTGTCATCAACACGTGGCAGTCATGAGACTTTAGGTTTGTCAACTTCTTCTCTTTCATTTATTCATATCCTTTTATACATGCAATCGGTTGGTCAACAAGTAAAGGTGGACAACCGGATCATTGGGATTAACAATTTCATTGAATTGAATAAGAGAAATAGGTCCCAAGATTGAAAAATGAGTTGATACTCAAGAAAGATATGATAACACCTAAAGATACTAAGGATGACAAAGCGAAGATATTGAATATATGGGATACAAAGTGGCTACTATGGCAAGACGGTGAAAGGCAAGCGATGCTCGGTCGCGATGGACCATGCGGTGGGTAGTTCTCTGAGTGAGCTTTCCATAGAGTCCAAGTTCATCAAAAAGGACTTCCGAGCAAAAAGTTATGGCCATTTTTCCTGGTGTTCTTCGGAAATTCCCGAAAATGTCTGCGAAACTGAGATTGTCTTCTGTTGATTTTCGGACTTGTCCGAAAATGCTTTTCGGAAATTCCCAAAAATGGAATCTTGGCCTCCAACGACTAGTTTTGAGAGGCTCGGGTATATAAACTCCTCCACCCCTCCTTTGAGTGGTTGCTGTTCTTAGGTATTATTAGACACATCCAAAGCCAAATAGTCTTTCCCATTTCCCTACCTTTGTGGTGTCTCTTTATAAGAGGGATTTGAGAAGGGAAGAGAGTTGGATTGAGAGATTGAGAAGTTGAGAGCTAGTGAGCTTCATTCCATACTTTGAGCACTAGAGTTCATAGCAAACAAATCTTCGATTGTGTTTTTACTCTTGGGGACTAAGGTCTCCTAGATGGCTAGGCATCGCCGGCAAGGTTGTGGTGTGCCTCGAAAAGTTTGTGAAGGCTTTGATTTCGCCTCCGCAAAAGAAGAAATCAAGAGTGAAATCGAGGAGTGCATTTGTGCAACCTCGTGAGGAAAGGGTTGAAATAGACCCGGCCTTTGTGGCCCCTCAACGAAGACATAGGATCCGTGGTTTCGAACTTCGGGAAACAAATCACGCGTCTCCTCTCTTGGTTTGCTCGTTCTTGCCTTCTCTCATATCATGCTTGAGCTTGTTTTAACCTGATCCACTTGTATGCTTAAGTGATATAGTTGGTGACCTAATATCTTGCTTGGATATCTTGTTTGTCACCTTTTGATTCATTTACATTTTGTTTGTTCAAGCTACAATTTCATAGCTAGTATTTTATTCCGTTATCCGCCGAACTTTTCGGTTGAGACCGGAACTTCCAATCCCATATTGGAAGTTCCGATTTGAACCGAAAGTTCTCATCTTTCTAATATGCTATGAAGTTATGATAATTTTTTAGGAACGCCTATTCACCCCCCTCTAGGCGACATCAAGGTCCTTTCAATTGGTATCAGAGCAAGGTCTCTCATTTCGGGCTTTGCCGCCTTGAGAGAAGATGTCGACAAGAGGTGAAATGTTCCTAGAACTTCTTTTGCTAGATGGTTCAAATTACATATCTTGGAGTACTCGCGTGCTTAATGTGTTTAGGGCCATGGGTCCTCATATAGAGCGAGTTGTAGATGTGAGTATTTCTTCTCCTAATGATAAAGAGCTATCATTTGAAGAGGAAGAGAAATGCACACATCTCAATGCTCAAGCTACTAATGTTTTGTTTAGTTCTTTGAGTGAAGATGTGTTCAAAACCATCATGCCACTTGAAGATGCTCATCTCATTTGGACAACACTAGAGAAAAGATATGACAAGTCCAAATGTGATGGAGAGGATACTCTTGTGGAAGCATCATTTGAGGATTGCTCTACTTCATCGCCTCATCATGATGAGTCCCAAATGACTATCTCCTCCGACCAAGAAGGTCTTACCTCATCTTCCATCTCACCAACATATAACTATGACCAAGGTAATAAATTGGTGAGTAAGGTTGATGATCTTCTAACTCTCCCATTGGACTCCAACAACACCGATAATGAAATTGCTATATTTAATTGTGTTGTTGACTCGTGCATATCACCTAGCACTAAATGTGTGCGTGAGGACGATATGGATGGATGCTCTACTTCCTATAGTACTTGTGGAACTAACCTTTTGAAGGAAGAAGTACATGAACGCCAATGGCCAAGTGAAGAATTCACCTCATGCTCCATTTTCATTGCCAAAGCCCACACTTGCTTTATGGCAAAAGGTAAAAAGTGGTCGGCTCAAAAGGAAGATTGTGAGAGTGAGGATGTGGATTTTGAGTTTGATCACTTGAGCAAAAAGGACATGAGAATGGTGATCAGGCTCATAGATACCATTGAAAAGATAGAAGAAAAGCTTGAGAGGCAAGAAGAATGTCTCATTGAGAAGATTGAAGAAATCATGGTTCTAACAAAAGAGCATGAGGAACTCAACAATTCTCATGCATCCTTGGTTATGAGGTATGAAAAATTGAGACATGAACATACTTGTGCTAATACCTCTAATTCTTATGTAGCATCATTGGAGAATGTGAATCAAAAACTCAATGTCCAACTTGAGGTGCTCACTAGCAAGCATGTTGGGCTACAAGAAAAATATGATGAGCTTTCGTGCTATCATGAAAATCTTATAGATTCTCATGCTATGCTAGAAGTAGCTCATGAGGTAATAATGACAACGGTAAAATCATATAAGCCTCATGTTTAAGTTGACCTTATTTGTACTAATCTATCTTGCTCTCAAGCAAAAAATTCCCCGAGCACTATATGTGACTTGGATTATGTAGGTAGCAATCATAACAAGAAGAACAAGCCCAACAATACAAATATCAAGAACGACTTGACTATGTTCAAGGGCAATGCTCAACCTTCTCAAGATAACCGTGGGAACATGGTGAAGAAGCTTGAGAAGGGATCAACCGTAGCTTGCACCAAGTTCTATCAAGAAAACAACAAGTCCAACAACAAGAGTAATGGGCAACTTCAAAGTAGGATTAAAACTCCCATTACTTGCTTCATGTGTAAGAAAGTGGGACACTATGCGTTGATGTGTTCCAACAAGATTGATGACCAAGCCACACTTCCAAAGAGGAGAACAAGAAGAAGCAATAGGAAGTGTTATGGATGCAATGAGAAGGGTCATGAAGTTGCATCTTGCCCCCACATGAAGGATGGCTTTGTGTTATCAAGGAAGAACCTTAATAGCAAGGTAGCAAGTAAGATGCAAGATGTGGTGAAGAAAGCACCATGTAAAGACAAAAATCGACTTTGCTACAATTGCCGGTCAAAGAGACATATTGGTAAAAATCGTCCCAATGGTAACTTTCTTAACCCAAAACTTTCATTTGATGATAACTTGCTTAGGAAGACCAAAAATGTCACTAGTGTTACTAGAGTGATTAGTTCACCACATGCTAGCACAAATGTCATTTGGGTGCCGAAGTCTCTTGTGACTAACCTCTATGGACCCAATTTTGTTGAAAACCAAAATGAGAATATAGGTACATGGAGAGGCACTGGAGGTATGGCTTAGGCAAGAAAAGGTGGATCTCACCAAGTTTGGAATTTGGAGCCAACCATTGCAAAATTTACATCAAGAACCAATGTCATCTCGGTAACATGTATCTACATTGAATTATCTTTCATATAACCTTGTGTAGGTTGCATTGCATTCTCATAGCATTTACAAATTTGCATTCCTTCTATATGTAAAAGTCATCATTTATGCATTATTGAGCAAGATAGGTTGTGGCATATGAGTGTTTAGTACTTAATCATGTTCATGCATATCACATCCCCTATATGTGCTCAAGTTGGCTAATTGCTAGTTGATAATTTCAAAATAAACCTTTTAGCCAAAAGTGAAAATTTTTGAAAACTATAGCTTTTCTATGAAAATCCAATTGGAATTGATCTCAACGTGTGTTTAAAATATCTCTCAATACTTTTGAATTTTAAAGAAGAACTAATTTTCAAAGAAAATGAATTTCAACCAAAAATGTAGTTCTAAGTATCTTGTTTTAGCTTTTAACTTCAGACTTTTGTATAATTAATTCTAAAAGGAATTTGGAAATGGTTTCAAAATGAAAATGATAGGGTTGGTTATTTCAAACATCTTTGGTATTCAAAGTTTCTCTAAAAGACCAACCAATCAATAGAAATTTAGATTCCAATCTTATCCAAAATATTATCTAGACCATAAATGACCACTACTAACACTTAGATGAGTTCTCATTGTGGGGGTTGTATAAATGCATCATACTAGCTCAAATGAGTACTAATATTCATTCCTACTCATATTGCTCCAAAACCATCTCATTTGTTTGTGTTTGCATTTTTGGAGAAAAATGGTTAAAAAAGAAGGTTATGTAAGTTTTGCTCAAACTTGGTTTTTTCTTCTAAACCTTGACTTCATGGAGTTAAAGTGTGAAATACATCAATTGGGAGTGGTCTTAATCATATTTTTATATCCCATGCTTTCAAAATATGAATGATTTCAAAACATGGATTTATAGCTATTTCAAATAGCCTATTTGGTCAAAAATCAAAACTACATTTTCTTTAAGTGTTGCTCCTCAATTTTCTGTTCTGGAGATTTTCGGAGTTGTCCAAAAATCATTTTCGGATTTTCCGAAAATGACTGCGCGACCAAAATCGGTTCTGGATGTTTTCGGACATGTCCGAAAGAAATTTTCGGAATTTCCAAAAATATCTGTGCAAGCAAGTTTGGTTCTGATCATTTTTGGAATTTTCAAAAATTTTCAGACTTTTCTGAAAAAATTTCAGAATTTTTGTAAATTTTTGGACTTTTCCGAAAAATTTTCGGAATTTTAGTAATTTATTTTCAAAAATCTCATTTAAGAGGCCGAATTTTGTGAAAATCCTCTCAAAAGTGCTTCAATATGTATTTCAAATGTTTTGCAAGGTATTTGAAGTAAAAGATCTTATTTCTAAAATAATATAGCAAAATAGCCTTAAAAGGATCTTATATGATCTTGTTTTTGTTCAAAATGTTCTATCTCCCTAAATAAAAATCTATTTCATTTTTGAAAACGTTTCAATATAAAAGTTTGAGAGTTGGTCATTCCAAACAAATTTCTAGTTCAAAGTTTTCTCAAAAGACCAACCATTCAGAGGGCATAGCTATTTGGAAGTCATCCAAAATTATAAAATGATCATAATGACCAAAACTTGGATTTTGTGGGTTATGCTAATGAAGCTAAAGTTCTATGTGAATATTGGCTTAAATTAGTATCTCCAACCCATATATGGCTCTCCAAATGTCAAACTCCGTGAAAATCATATTTGAGTGTGATTTGTGACTTCGATTCAAATTTATTAATTTGAAAGGCCTACAATGCTATTTTTGGCTTTTATCTTGATAAAAAAATGTTTTTCCAAAAATTTCTTTTGGAAAAGATTCTATCATGTTTAAAGAATCATTTTTGCAAGATTTTATCTCATTTGGACATGATTTGGAAAGTTTTGAGTTTTTCTCACTTTGATCAGATTGCTGAGATTACACACTTGACCAAGAATCTCTCAAGTATCTTTGACCAAAATCCACTCATTGAGAAAATATTTGATGAGTACATTTCGAGAGAAAGTTCAAGTTCTCACAATCACTCCCTCCTACAAATAAAATCTATTCTAATTCTTCTTGTCTAAGTGACAAGACTCCAAGGGTAAGGGGGAGCTTTTCTTAAATGGACCTTTTCTAAAATTGTTGCTTTGAGCTTTCATCTAAAAATTTTATTTGGTCTTGTGAATGTTTGTTCTTTGCAAATTTTCCTTTTTGTGATTAATGCCAAAAGGGGGAGAATATTTGAGGATCCCACATTTGATATGATTGTCGATATACAAGGGGAAAATATTCTAAGATCCCACATTCATTTGGTGTATATCTTGAAAAGAAGCATATCATCATCTATCATAGCATCCAACATACACCATATGCAAAAGCATGTCATATATGGATATAAATCAATTGTCAAATATTCGTATCATGTTGATTTATATCATCGATCTCACACTTCATATCCAAATGTGGTCATTATTAATGGATTTGTCATCAATCACCAAAAAGGGGGAGATTGAAAGTTCAAGTGTCACTAATTTGGCTTTGGTGATTAATGATAAATCCAATTATACGAGACTAATATTTTTATAAGCATTTTCTTTGTCCTAGTCTCATGTGAATATGGAAGTGAAAATTGTGAGAAATGGTTCACGGACTTCATATGAGTTGAGATAGAAATATTCGTTGATGGTGGACCTAAATCACAACAAGGAGAAAGTGCACGGAGATCAAGTTATATGTATCATTCCTACTCTCTATGCACATATTAATATATTCATATATAATATTTTCATGTGATTACATATGCATGTGAGACTAATGTTTTGTTTGAGCTATATCTTGTTTAGTCTCTTTACATTGAGAACATGAAGATGATGAAGGTATGTCTTTATTTTATTGTCTATATTTGATAAATGTCTTCTATTCTTGTATAGGATAAGCTCCCAATGTTTCATATCTTTTTATGCATACTCTTGCTTCACATAAACATTTTGTATGCATACATTTAGGGGGAGCAAATCCTATAGCTTAGTTATGCATGTAATTGATCCAAGTTATTCACTTTCATTTAATTGGGATCTTTACATTTGAGCATATATTTGAGTATATGACACTTGTGGTGTTGATTAATACTCATCATTTATTCATATCCTTTTATACATGCAATCGGTTGGTCAACAAGTAAAGGTTGACAACCGGATCATTGGGATTAACAATTCCACTGAATTGAATGAGAGAAATAGGTCCCAAGATTGAAAAATGAGTTGATACTCAAGAAAGATATGATTACACCTAAAGATACTAAGGATGACAAAGCGAAGATATTGAATATATGGGATACAAAGTGGCTACTATGGCAAGACGGTGAAAGGCAAGCGATGCTCGGTCGTGATGGACCATGCGGTGGTGAAGGGCAAGCATGAAGCTTGGAGCCGAAGAACCAAATCCGGTGGTGAAGGACGAGTGACGGCTTTGTCATGATGCACCGTGCGAGGTCATTTGAAGCTACAAGTAACCGCATCAATCATTTGAAGAATATATGGTGAAATGGTTTTGGCGTTGGCGTCCCTTAAGACAAAGAAATGAAGATGAAAAGAAGACATTCCTATTAGTATAATTCTCTTCCTATTTACTTTTGAGTATAGAAATGCCGTACTATCAAGAGGGATGCAACGTCGATATGTTTCTGTATGTCTTGGTGCTCAAAGTGACCTATCCTAAAGCTACCTTAAGAGAAACCTAAGCTTTAACCTATCCTTTGAGTGATTTTAGACCTTACTTTTGGTTGAGTTGGGTAGTTCTCTGAGTGAGTTTTTCATAGAGTCCAAGTTCATCAAAAAGGACTTCCGAGCAAAAAGTTATGGCCGTTTTTCCTGGTGTTCTTCGGAAATTCCGAAAATGTCTACGAAACTAAGATTGTCTTCTGTTGATTTTCGGACTTGTCCGAAAATGCTTTTCGGAAATTCCAAAAAATGAAATCTTGGCATCCAATGACTAGTTTTGAGAGGCTCGGGTATATAAACTCCTCCACCCCTCCTTTGAGTGGCTGCTGTTCTTAGGTATTATTAGACACATCCAAAGCCAAATAGCCTTCCCCATTTCCCTATCTTTGTGGTGTCTCTTTGTGAGAGGGATTTGAGAAGGGAAGAGAGTTGGATTGAGAGATTGAGAAGTTGAGAGCTAGTGAGCTTCATTCCATACTTTGAGCACTAGAATTCATAGCAAGCAAATATTTGATTGTGTTTTTACTCTTGGGGACTAAGGTCTCCTAGACGGCTAGGCATCGCCGGCAAGGTTGTGGTGTGCCTCGGAAAGTTTGTGAAGGCTTCGATTTCGCCTCCGCAAGGGAAGAAATCAAGAGTGAAATCGAGGAGTGCATTTGTGCAACCTCGTGAGGAAAGGGTTGAAATAGACCCGGCCTTTGTGGCCCCTCAACGGAGACGTAGGATCCGTGGTTCCGAACTTCAGGAAACAAATCACGCGTCTCCTCTCTTGGTTTGCTCGTTCTTGCCTTCTCTCATATCATGCTTGAGCTTGTTTTAACCCAATCCACTTGTATGCTTAAGTGATATAGTTGGTGACCTAATATCTTGCTTGGATACCTTGTTTGTCACCTTTTGATTCATTTATATTTTGTTTGTTCGAGCTACAATTCCATAGCTAGTGTTTTATTCCGTTATCCGCCGAACTTTTCGGTTGAGACCGGATCTTCCAATCCCATATTGGAAGTTCCGATTTGAACCGAAAGTTCTCATCTTTCTAATATGCTATGAAGTTATGATAATTTTTTAGGAACGCCTATTCACCCCCCTCTAGGCGACATCAAGGTCCTTTCAGACCCCTATGATGGAGGACCTCGCCGCAGGTGATCCTTAGTTGAGGCCGACCAAGGGGCGGTACGTCCTTTCCTGGATGGCCAGCATGGCGGCAGCGGAGCGACAACTTCTGAGACACGCTCTCATCGCTTTTGTGTTGTCCGGCCGCCGTGAGGTTTCACCTACCATGATGGGGGAGGAGCTCACTCGCTCCTGCAACGTTGTCACGCCCGGAAATTTTCCCAAATTTCCAGACCATTTTGTGTATTAAGTCCCTGTCCAGGCATCAACCAGGGTACACAAAACGACAAATCAATAAACAGATCCAAACGTAAATAAAGCGATAAATACTTACAACAGAGGCACTTAGTCCTCACACCAAAAAGAAAACAGCAGCGGAAAGAGACGATCCTAGCGAGCTTCAGCTCCACTCCACAGGCAAACTCAACTGGGGTCTGAGCCTTGGTCCTCTAACTTCATCTTCAACTCAGAAGTACTAAACTTCTGAAAAGGGGAAAAAATAGCAAGATTGAGTACAACCACCGTACTCAACAAGCCACACCAATGATGCAAACGTGCACAGGGGAGACAAAGGGAGGCTTATGGCTATTTGCAGAAAAGCGGTTGAAAACCATTTTATTTTAAAACAGTAAAACAATTGTTTAATTAAGGCAATATTAAATCTCCACTGAACAATGCTACAACCACGTTGAACAGGCCCAACCATTCCACCTGAACTACACCAGTTCATTAAGTCAAATTAATTAAGCATGTGGGACTAATCACGGTGAATCTGGTCGATCGCCCATAACCGCGGGCACGGCTATTCGAATAGTTTTACTCTGATCAGAGGTGCGCAACTGTACCCACAAGACACGATTCCACACATGTTACCATGCCCCGAAGTATCACCACGATACTGCAAAGGGGGAAATCGTGACAAGACCTTTCGCATAACTCCTCCTAACCAAGCGCACCACACCGCAGGTTTCGCCCCCACCCCTCAAAAGGCAGTGGGCAGCCCCCCCTCGTGCCTTGGTGAATCCGGCAGCCGGTCAACCGGTATATCCCCGGCCGAACCGACTCCATCACGCCCACCCTTTCCGGGGAGCGTCGGCTAGGAAAGAGCTATACTACGAGTCCAGCAGTTGCCCATTCTTGCTTGTGGTAAGCACTGTTATTCTTCCAGGGTTTCCCATGAACCGGTCCTTAATTGCCATGGGTGCGACCAGCAAAACCATGCACCCACAGCCCACCATTAGGTCATATTTTAGTTGGATAATTACGACCAATAAAACATGGTCCGGTGTCTCGAGCGAACTGCTCGTTAGAAGCTAATTGTAAACAGTGTAATTATCCCATTAAATGAGCTAGTGGTAATTAAGCATGGCTAAGCATATATAATTCTAGCAAAGTCAACATAAGTGACTTACGCTAGTCAGATTATCACCCAAGGTTAACAAAGGACGGTTAACAAGTAAACATGGCACAAGCAGACGGATAGGTAAACCCTATTCCCATGTAATTAGCAAAACATGCACTTTATTTGTAAACGTAAAACATTTCGTAAAATAGGTACAACATGCTCAAGGGGAATGTGTGACTTGCCTTGCTTCTTCAAACAATCTTCCGGACTCTTTCCTCGCGAGCGCGAACTTCCGAAACGGCGGAATCTACACGCTGGCACGCAAAACGAGGAAAAACTCTAATAAAAACCAAGTAAACAGTACATAAAAAGTAAACAAACATGTAGAGCTCAATTTTAGATGAATTTTGCAAGTTGAATGGCTCAATTTGGAGTTCGTATGAATTAGATATGAATTTTAGAAGTTTTGAGCCATTTAAATGAATTTCTGGAAATTAAATCGATTTATTGCGCAATTATTAATTAATTTTACAAAGGAAAGGACTACGCTGACATCATCAAAGGGAAACGGCGCCGGAACGGCGGGTCCCATGTGTCAACGGGTCAAGGGCGGACAGTCCACGGTGGAAAAGCACCACGTGGCACCGACGTGGCGGCCACGGCGGACGGAAGGGAGAAGGTAGCGCCGACGTGGACGCCAACGTGGCGAAGCCGCGGGCGGCCACGTGGTCTGGGTGTGGACCGGAGTAAACAAAGGGGGCCCACGTGTCGGCGACACAAGTGTCGGCGAACCGGGGAGGGAAAGGAGGTAAACTAGACCTGAGGAGGTGAACTGGGCTTCCTCGAAAAAAGTTAAAAGGGCCGAGGGACAAAAAGTAGACTTTTGTGTGGATAAAGGATAATAGGCCGACGGCCCAATAGAGGAGAAAGGGCTGGGAGGGACGTGAAGTGGACTTTTCGCGAGAAGGTGGGCCAATCGGGCCGAGCGGGGTGATGGGCCGGCCTGAGAAAAGGGGAGGGGGACGCAAAATAGACTTTTGCGGGGAGATGGGCCAATCGGCCCGACGGCCGCTGGGCCGGAGGGAGCGGTGGGCCGGCCCGGAAAAAGAAGGAGCCGGCCTCTAGGCCGGGGCGGGCGGCTAGGGTTCGGCCGAAACCCTAGGCCGACCCGGTGAGGGCACGGCGGCGGCGGTGCGGCGGCGGGCGGCCGCGGCGGCAGCCGACGACGCGGGCGCGGGCGGCGCGGCGGCGGCCGGGCGGCGGCGCGAGGCGGCAACGCGAGGACGGCGGAGGGAGTAGAGGAAGAGAGAGGGGATGGGGATCCTCACCGCGCGGCAATGGCGACCACGGCCGGCCGGAGGAGGCGGCGGTGCGGACTCGCGGGAAACGGCGGCACCGGCGGCGGACGGTGGGGCGGAGGCGCGGCACTGGCACGGCGAAGCCGAAGGGGCGGCGGATTTCGGCCGGCAACGGCTGGGGCGGCGGAAAGCGGCAGCCGGAGGGTGGCGGGCGGCGGCGGAAACGGCAGCGTCGCGGCGGCGCTAGGGTTAGGGTTTGGGGGCGGCGGCGGCGGGGAAAACAAGGAGGAGGCCTCGGGGCGAGGAAATAAATAGGGGGGCCCGATTAGGGTTGGCGGCGCGGCGAAAAATCCGCCGAGAACCGCAGCGGCCTGGGCGGCGCGGCGACCTCCCCGACTCGGCCGCGGCCCCACCCGTCAGCGGGCGCGCGGCGCGGGGAGGCGGCGGCGGCGGAAACGGCAGCGTCGCGACGGCGCTAGGGTTAGGGTTTGGGGACGACGGCGGCGGGGAAAACAAGGAGGAGGCCTCGGGGTGAGGAAATAAATAGGGGGGCCCGATTAGGGTTGGCGGCGCGGTGGAAAATCCGCCGGGAACCGCGGCGGCATGGGCGGCGCGGCGGCCGGCCGAGTCGGGGACGACTCGGCCGTGGCCCCACCCGTTAGCGGGCGCGCGGCGCGGGGAGGCGGCGGCGGCGGCTCTCGGCCGGCCTTGGGCCACGGCCTCGGGCCGTCCCGAGAGGAGGAGGGACGCGGAGGCGGCGCGAGCGCGGCCTTGGGCCGTCTTGGGCCGAAGGAGAGGGGAGGGGGTCGCGGGGGCCGCGGGAGAGAGAGAGGACGGTTTTGGGCCAGAAACGGCCCAAAACGAAAAGGAAGGTTTTTAAATTGTTTTTCTATTAATTTAATTGATTAACTGATCTTTGTGACTTTAAAATTATTTCTTGAGCTCCAAAAATTCACGAAAAATTTTGGAGAGTACTTTAAGGCACAGAGAATATTACAAAAATATTTCCGGCCATGATTTTTAAAGGAAATTTTTGATTTCCTTGCTAATTTCACTTGTTTAAATTGCTTTTGATTTTTATTTAATTTCTGGAAAATGTATTATTAGGTAATTTTTAATCCCGATCGAAAATCGGGGTGTGACAAACGTCCACCCAGGCAACGTGCGTGTCAAGGTCACGTGGCCATCGGACTTCCTGATCTCGTTAGCGAGCGGTGTCGACTGCTCGGTGGTGCTCGACCGCTCTAGCCGGTTTCAGGTGGCCGGGGTCTTCGTCTCCTTCCAACGCTAGCACCGCTCGGTTCATGCCAATAGGTCGAAACTGTCCTCTATCGTGCGGCTCACCATCGAGGGGCTCCTTGCGCATGCTAGTGAGCCAGAGGCCCTCAAGCAGTTCCTCAACAAGCTCGATTGTCAGTTGATCGAGACCGTCACCCCCATCGATGTGTGCATGACGGAGGTGCTCGCGTGGTCTGCCAACCCGTCTGCGCTGCCGAAAGAGATAGTGTTAGGCATCCCGGAGCCCATGACAGCGTGAGCCGGAGGTGGATGACCCTGACATGTTCAAGGTTCTCTTCGCCGAGGGGCCGCCGGCGCCTCCTACAGACAAACGCTGTCTGACATACAACTTGGTGATCCACGTCCTGGAGGTGGTCAAACCGGTGCAGTGGCTGGCGGTCGAGCGCCCGTTCTACTACGATGACAACAGCGACGATGAGGGGCTACCACGTCGCCGGACACACTGGATTTTCCTGGGCAGAGTGGATGGTACATGCCCTGGTCAGCCCTTGGGAGGGGGTCACTGGTTTGTGGGCCCAGGTTCTAGCACGGCCGAGGGCCTGCAACGTCAGCTCGGCGGAGGCACGTCGTCCCTGCTGACGTCCATCCTCAGCAAGTCAGGCCTGTCCGTCTGGTTCTCGCTGCAGGCGCCGTCGACCTTCAATGCCTCTATGGCAGCGGAGATGTCGGCTGCAACTTTGTCTCCAGCACCGGTAGGAGGCATGTAGCTGACGTAGCGCCGGTGTTGATAACCGCCGCACCTGTGGTTGAGGGGTTGCCAGTCACTACATTTGTGGTCTCAGCTCCGCTGGTCGTGACGTCAGTGGCGGAATAAGATGGACCGTCTCTGCTTCACTTCCGCTGCCTTATCTACCTCTTTGGATATTTGGTATTGTAATCAACCATGTTTGGTCTATTTCTGACCTACTTGGGCAACCCTCGTATTATTAATATATTGTAAGACCTATATAACGATGTTAGCTATGTAATATATAATTTTGTCATGTGCCATCTACTAATTCAGAAAATGATATTGTAAACACATGGTGTTTCTGGTGTACAAAACCGAGAGCCGACACATAGCTAGAAGATGCTATACATTGGCTGATAGATAGATAGATGAGGGATATTAAAGGAATAAAATTTTTTGATTTATGGACAGATGATAGGTGAGAAAGTAAGAGTTGATTTATTTTGAAACAAAGTTCAAACTAACCGCAGAAGTCGATTTGTTTTGGGCAGAGAGAGTACTAAGCAATTTTGTTTGGTTGGATATGCCTGTGCCGTGCAGAATGAATGAACCAGCATGAACCACGTGATTAGGGGCAAAAGTGTAAATACAAAGGGAAACTATTATTTCCAACCCTAGATTCCTTCCTTGTGCTGCTATAAAGCTTTTCCAGTGTGCCAATATGCAACTGCCTCTACCGTCGCCAGCTCTGCGTTAGTCTGCTTCAATTTCTGTTTCTCCCAGGTTTCTTGATTCTTGCTTTGAGTTTTCCTCTCTTCTTTTGGATTATTTTTCTTTTGTTCTTTATTTGGAAAGATTTTCCTAATGATGATGCGAATATCAATTCACCGAAATCGAGGCATTTGTCTCAGCTCTATCCTCCCCCATATTTCGTGTTTTTCTTTCTTTTTCTTTTTGTCTTTACAACTATGGTTTCTTGATAGGAGTAATTGGAGATTGGTGATACGTTTACATGTCGTAAGAGTTTCTTCTCTGATGAATGATGAGGGGTTTCTTAGTTTGTTTCCATGGAGGCTGTGTTATGGGTTCTGATGGTGCAGTGATATATTTTTTGTTTGTTTATCAACAATTTCGCAACCTTTTGAATCATTTTTTGTTTGTTTATCAACAGTTACATAGACATGCAGCAGTGATGATAAGCAAAAAGGACTCATAACGTCATGAGGTTTGAACAAACCATGATTGCTTTCAAGCACTGTTGAGCTGCATCTGTCTCGCATTGCAAAGTTCAAGAATATATTTTTTCCCCTCGTGTTCGTAATTTAAGTTCCTCGTATTCATAATTTAAGGAGCCAGTCATCTGGAATCAAGGGCCAGAGTGACTGAACGTTCAAGTCAAAAGTTGTTGATTGACAGACAAAAGGCGATCTCACCGTTATCCGCTCCACTTAGACAACCACGTTAAAGGTAAACAAAAAGAGAGAACGAATCAGATACCAGCAAACAAAGGAACTCGGACCTGATCTGGACAGCTTGCGAGTAAACCTTTTTCTTTTTCCATCTGTAGCTAAGTGGAGATATAACAGTAAACCTTTTTCTTTTTCCAGCTGTAGCTAAGTGGAGATATAACAAGTAAAAGCTTAGCTTTGCAGCTTACATACAGCCATAAAAGGACAGCAGTAAGTTACATAAATGGCATCAAGGTAACCGGACACGTTTTATCCAAACAGGTGTTGTTACATTGAGACAGACAAATTTAACTGTTTCAGTTCTGATCCTGATGCAACTGCACAGCATGTATGGTTTACAGAAGCAGATCATATCCACGTCTATACAGAGGGCGCACACAAATAAACTTAACCAGGGAACATATATATACTCTAATAAAGCCTAGCAAAAGTAGATGTGCAAAATTCAATCAAATGAATTGAATATAGATAGCTACTGCACTGTGAAATGATACATGGCACTATACTTGTATCTAGAAGTTAGCAAGGACATCTTTCATATCGGCAACTGACATGATGGGCTCATTTCCATAGATCCGCGTTACCATCTGAACAAAACTCTCGTACTTGTCCAAAAACTCTTTCTGCAAACATTCAGCAGGTGACAGAAATCAGCATGAGGGATGAGGCCTTTCCACATTGGAAAACCAATAAATCATAAAGATCCACGTTATTTTGCGATGTTTGCCTCAGTATCCCAAGCAGAGCTTTACTTTTCTACTAAAAAATTGCATCATTGGTATGCATAAAAAAGGTTAATATTTGACTTCACTGCGATAGTAAACTGCAGCATGACCTACCTACCTTATCAGAAAGGTATGTAAGGTTGTTAAGCACCTAGCTCACCTTGCACTTGTCCCACAGTGAAGGAAACAACTCATCAGAAGTCAGTGTCTTCTGTAACCTCCTATACATGGCACCGATTGACTTGTCAATCTGCATATGTTCACAGTTTTGTGAATTCAAATTGAAAATGTTATGTTACCACAGCGTCTTAAACAAAAGAAATAATGGCACCAGTTGACTTTTCGGTCTGCAAGGTTTACATGTGAATTTTAAACTGCACCAGCTTCATAAGCAAAATAAATAAGGGAGGAGAAGCTGCTCCATTATTCTAGAAGTGAGGGGGGCATTAGCAATTGGGGCCACAACTGAAGGAGAGATGGTTAAACCAAATTACAAAATAACATGCACCCAAGTATCTAAAAAGAAATGGACAGGCCCAAATCCTGTTATTTATGGTTTGCTTGGCAGAAACTAGAAAAGCACTCGAGTACATCAAAATCATGAAGCAATTCTCTGTTGACTTACCCCAGATAAACTGGATTTGATCACCCTCCTTAGATCAGTTTTTGACAGCCCTAGCTGGAAAGGAATCTGAATTTAAAGAAACAAATGTTTAGATGTTTCCTTCAATGAACAGGAACTTTGCATAACAAACTGTTGTCATTTTTGTCTTTTCAATAGAAATCAGTAATTGCGTGCGAATCATTGTAGCATGTAAGTAACCCACCACCTCAAAACGCCTGAGTTTTAAGTCCTATCTATGTGGCAATAGGCAATGTTGCTAAAAACAGGAAACAAACTAAGCTGCTGGCTTGTTATACTAGTTCAGACACCACTAGCCTACAACTTTTACTGTTATACAGTTGTACCCATCAAATGAATTAATTATAACTAGAAATGTGCCCGTGCACTGTGGCAGACACCAAATAGAAGTACTAACGAGATCTAGGGTTAAAAATACATAAGAATAATTGTCCTCAATTCAGAAGGATATATTTACATGATTACCTGAGATCAATCAAAAACCTAAAAATACACATGTAAAGAATGACACCTTTTACTACAGATATTATAAACTCACACATCTACATATATGTAGTAACAAAAGATCTCCAAGGAGTGATGGATGTATACCACACCATCACCTCACATTCTATGGAGTAAATAAATAGTTCAAATTTATTACAAAGAACTTTATAAATTGTTGCCTTTAAATACAGTAGACAACCCAAAACAATTTAGAATGTGAACTGTTTGTAACTCATAGTCTCGTACCAAAAGGCACTATCTGCTAGTCTATAAAGTATAAACATGCCAGTTTTCGAGATCATAGTCCATGGAAACTAGTAGAACACTAAAACATAGTATCAGCTCACCTCTTCAGCAGCTATGGTGTATGTCAATTCATCAACTTTTCGAGAAAACTGAAACAACCTCTCGAATTGCTGCCATAGATCAAAACAAGAGCTTAGAATTGGAATTCATTATATATACAGCAAATAGAATCAAATTATAGATACATACAAGATAAATAAGTGAACTGATATGACGAGTGCAAGCTTGTTCATATGATTCACTGGCCTCATGGTAGAATTTTGCAAGAGTTGGCACAACATTAGCCAAGTCATAAAGACTGCAACCAACAGGCATATATAATAGTTCAGTCACCCGTATATTCATAAAAAATGATGAGGCAGCAAAAATACAAACAAAAAAGACCTCGTACAAAAAAGATTGAGAAGATTTATGAACACAAGGAAGAAACAACCTGTTCTGGAAAGCAGCATAATTCTCTATCAATACAATGTCTGCAGTTTTAGGGTCACTATGTGCAATTTTGTCCAAAGTTGTGAACATTGTGCTGACCTATAAATCATACCAAGAGCCGTTTATTCACAAAGGAAAAATAGGTCAAACTGTCAGCCTAGTTAGAAAAAGGGAGAGAGAAAAAAGTACAAATTTATATAGCTAGTAGTATCAAAGATGAAAACAGGTGTAAGGTTGGGGAGGGGGGGTACTCACTAGTTTTGTGTATGCTTTATCAATTAAATCTCTGGATTGCCCTTGAATATATTGCTCCATTCGTGATGCAAGGACAGCAAATCTACATTGAAGTGAAGAATGCATAACAGTAATATATTATCTGTATTACAAATATCACGGTTGATATAAAACACAGACACTCTCATCACAATATAAACAGCGTTATTGGTTTTGAGCAGAGCAAATACAGATACTAATCAACGTTGCACATTATTTTACAAAAAGAATAGCCAACTATCTTGTCAAAGTGCTCAAATATGATACCAATCAATGATTCCTAGATTGAAAGGACCTTTATCATCATTTTTTTACATACTCCAGTGACAACCGAACATAAGTTTGCATAACTGAGAATCCACCGAGTCATACTAATTACAACAATCTATGGAGACAGACATTCATTTTTTTCAGGTTCTCCACCATGTATGTTCAGCTTCAGTTTTCCAATGGGACCTTTGTCATTGTGGGCGTTCTTATGAAACATATGAATTAATGGGTTTGGCAAAGAATCCAATGTAAATTTAGGAATTTTATCTTGGTCCAAGTCTAAGAATGTGTTTGGATTGGGGATGAGGATGGGTTGGACTCATCCTTATTTTTAGGATGGGATTATCCTCACTATCCGTTTGGCATTAGGGATGGGATGGTCCTAGTTTTAGGGGATGGCCCACATGTCAGTGAGACAGAAAAGTGGAATGGATTGGTCCATCAGTTTTTGAGGGACCAGTCCAACCCGGATCTCAAAAGAATATTCCTTTTCAGGGATCATTCCATCCCACCTATCCCCAAATCAAACACCCCGAAAAGTGGGTTCAACCCAACCCAACCCACTCCATCCCTTGAACCAAACACATGGTAAGTGTCTAACCATATAAAATGTTTGATGTACTATAATAAGAACTACTATATCAATATATTAACAATAAAACGTCCAAGAGGAAAGACGCTCAGACACCTCACATGAAGAATTTAATTAGTATGTTTTCATAGAATAACTACGTAGCACTTTTGCACAGACAGACAAACAGACAGATAGAATATCTCAAGTAGCGGTAAATCATAGCACCATGCTGACAGAGATGACAAATGCATTCAATTCTAGTACCTGGGAATGTAGGCTAGTATTCCTGTCTGACGCACATTTCTTTCATTGCGCTCGATTTGATGGCACGCTTCATCAATAAACTGGAAATGGAAAATTAATACAACATTAATGAGAGTAGACTATGAATCTCTTCTAGAAAGATATAATATAGCAAGCTTAGCCGACTGAAGGCACTAACCCTGCTGAACTGTGTTGATATTCTTGACTCCAAGTCATGAAGTAGTCTGCGAACAAATCCTGCAGCATCAGCTTTCTGACCGGACAGGTATCGTTCTGTAATCCCATGCATTGAAATGCAACGCAAGGGATCAATCTTGTATGCCCAATCGACAACCGCATAGAAGTCTTCCTAAAAGAGAACAGCAAAAGATGTATTTTGCAATCAATATATAGCTGCTGCGTAGGAAGTTGTATTCCCTTTGGTTCAAAATTTGTTCCTTTTCTTTGGTTCACTTGTCAATGCAAGCAAAATTAGATCTACCTGGATTCCATCGAGTAGTTCTTGAAGAGCATCATTCAATGTACCCAGTTCAGCAGATGTATCATCTGGAAATATGATTGTCATGTAAGAAAATGAGCATTAACACTATCAATACAGCATGGGGGCATATATATTCATCAAGATTCAAGGCAAGCTTCGAGGTAAGCATACCTGGTTTGAGATCATTGCCATCTGGATCCATAAGATTCAGGTCATCATCTGGGTCATTTCCCCCTGATCTACTTTTAGCATTCGGAGCACCAGCTGGAACAAGGGCAGGTACTTCAAAGCACATAAAATGTGCAAAAAAGGAACTCTGCAGATGTAATACTCATTATTTTGTCTACATCCTCAAGCAGATTCTAGTCAAGTAATGCACTAAAGAATAAAAAGAATAACCTCATCCACAAGAAGTGGGATAAATATTGTAAGCATCTTTGAATATGCATCAGATACTGTTGAAGTGTCAGCACTACTGCCATTCTGACCACCACTATTAGAACCTTCAAGCCAAACAGCTGGATTTTTGGGTGCTTTCGTACTTGCTCTAAGTTCATTGGCGAATTCACGTGCCTAAATCAAATTATGGGGAAAGATTACATGTTTAGCTGTTGGAATGGACAAGTTAAAAAAAATCAATTAACAAGGACAAGATAGAGCTTGTGTACATTGGCACGGTATTGTTCACAAGCTTGTGTTAAATAGTATTGAGAATTTAAATGCAACGTAGAAAATAGAACATATCACAACAAAATACATAGGCCAGATATTAGTGTGAAGAACTGAACATAGACTATATCAAATACCAAAATAATAGCATTCAATGTTTTTATTCTTACCTCTCGACGAAGCAATAAATTAAGAGAATGACAGTATGCCTTCCTTAAGGGACCTAAACAGCTCTTGTCCAGACTCTGCGCAATGAGCAATGGGAAATGAGAGAGCGACAGAATTATAATATGTAATGAGCAGAGAACAAAAGTTATGAGGTTGGAACCTTTAAGTGCTGCAGAAGTCGGGCATAAGTTCTGCATTTGTACCTTAGGTCTGCATGATCAGGCCGCTTCAATTGCCCTCTCTACTTTCAGTTAAAAGAGAAACTCTCTGAGACATCTCAGAAAACAAAATAGAAGGTAATAAATTGCTGCAAAGAACGGGTCTGTGAAGAAACCTGAGAAAAGTAGCTTTTGTCACTTATCATGAAGTCCACCAAGCTAGAGAAGTAATTTCTCAAAAATTCTGATGCACGTCGAACAAAAGTTGTCTTCAGTTTCTCCAGTTCTGCTCTTTTTTCCCTAACCTGGAAGGTTTTTTGTAACAGAAATAGTTTAACTCAAAAGGGTCTATTTGTCAAGAAACTTGAAGCAATAACTGTTCACCAAGAACCTGGATTCCTGGAAGGGTCTATTTGTGAAAAAGCTACATCCTTTAAATGGCTACCTGACCACTATAAGTAATTCCAGAAGGCACCTTTAGTTTATTCCGAAATAGGGCAGATTTACAAAAAGAACAGTGTTTTATTATGCAAGTTTATTATAATTACACTGTTATCATTGTAAAAATCCTTGTACATGCCTAAATAAGAAAAAATGAGACAAGCATAGCTTACAGCCCGCATGTTAACATAGCATGGATCCAGATTTGGCACTTCAAGGCTGCGAATGGCCCCTGTCAACCATTCACATGCCTCAACATTTTTCAGCATTCGGGACTCTTCAAACGAACCCCCAGTTAATGATGCTGCAAACTGCAACATTTAATAAAACAACCAAAAATTAGGCATCACATTTCAGAAGATAAATAACATTTTCCTATGCACCATACCTCCTGTGGAATTCGCAAGCGATCAAGCAACTTTTCTAGCTCTTCAACGAGTCCTTTGTTATTTACGGACTGCATCTCCAAGCCATTGTTGCGTGATTCAATCTGCAAAATATGAACATGTATAGTTTGAATACCAATAATATAAGGAACTTTGGCAAAGAATAAAAAGTAATACTACCTCCATCCCATATTATAGCTACTTCTATTAAGGTTGAGATTGGTTGAGATGAGAAAGTAGGTGAAGAAATTAAACAAGAGATGGCTGTGATTGGTTGAGATGGAGAAGTAGGTGGAGTCGTGGAGAAGTAGCTATATTTGGGACAAAATTTGAATGTTAAAACTTAAAAGTAGCTATAATATGGGACGGAGGTA
The DNA here is from genome assembly GCA_008326285.1 of Oryza officinalis. Taxonomy (NCBI): domain Eukaryota; kingdom Viridiplantae; phylum Streptophyta; class Magnoliopsida; order Poales; family Poaceae; genus Oryza; species Oryza officinalis. Next base: position 40,236,993 of record BDMV01000003.1, read on the forward strand.
GTATGTATTATAAACACATTAACTTGTGGGAAATGTAATTTTTAACTATCATTAGAAATGTTTAACTAGGCTAGAAGAAGATATTTATTTTCTAGATGTTGGTAAGAGAATTTCATAACTTCTACATAATGTCAACATGTATCCATAAGCATACCGATGCAATATCTTCTCTCATATGCCTGAGCTTCAGATTAAAAATGCGTAACCACTCATCCATATCATCTACGGTTGCACTAGCAGCATCCAGACCCTGCAAGACCTGAAAATCCAATAATTGTATCAGTCAATGAAATATAGTTAGTGCCAAGAAAATACACAATCGTCATTTGAAGAACAAAAGGTTAAATGCAGACAGAAATGAAATCAGATATCCATAATTCATTGCCAAAAAAAAATGAGCCACATCAAGTATAAAGAAGGCAGTACCTTCTCTATTAAAGGTTCACTCTCCAGTAGTTGATAGACATTTGCTGCTTCCAAAGCAACAAGTTCCTGTTTCAATCTCTCAGAGAAAGCATCTGCTTCACCTATGCCCATGACATATCTGCATTATTTATAATAGTAAAATATTTGCTGCCAAAGGATTGATGCTAAAAGTTTGAAGTGAGAGGTAGGCGGAACAGCGGACTGAAATTAATTACAACATATGCAAGTATAAAGTATGAATTGTAAAATAGTAATTGCACCACAGGTCGTCAAACTTGTATGGTTTGTTTAACTAGGTCACTGAACTTTCAAAATGTGTATATGTCTAAACTTGTTTGATGCTTTAAGACTTGTCATGTTGACTTATTCCCTCAAGGCAACAATTGCACCTTGGTGACATATGATGACAGCAATAGCTACAATAAATTGTGATTCGCCCATGAGTTTTGATCTTTCAGGATTTCCTCTCTCCATATAAAACACATGAGCAACAATGCTTGATGCAATCAGGATATGGCTCAAGTAAGTATTGGAACTTGTGATAGTGATTGTTGGAGTCAAGGACTCAAGGGCAATTAAGAAGGTTTAGTTATGGACAACAGGGACCCTGCGAGTGTGACGAATGACAAAGGCTAAGCTTATCTCCAATCTAATGCAACTTTTACGACTACATATGAGTCAGCATGCATGTCATTAGCCATAACCTGACTTGTAATGACCCAATTGATCCACTTAACAAGTTTAGTGACCTAGATATAAACAAGTTAGTGACTTTGATAGTCTTGGGTCTTTGGTGCAAACTAATCAACACCGTTCCATTCTGTCTGGAACTCTGGAATTCCTGGAACATTCTGTTTCATTAAGGAAAATAGTATGTAGATGCATTAATCCTGTTAAAAATCTATAATTCCGTTGAGTTCCACACTTTCTGGTTGGTACCGCCTATTCCGCTGGAATTTACTCTTCCGAGCATCTAGGTAAGCACTTGAACCTGAAGCACAGGAGAACACAGGGTTGCAGGCTCCTGTATGGGAATACCTAGCCGAACATGATTTCTAGTAGTAATCGCCTAATCCTATACTATATGATATATTTTTGTTTCTCTACATGTTTATTAACTTGGCCACAGCTAGATATTATTCTTTGCATCACACTATTTGGCAATTTGCAAATATTATAGCATATATGACCACATATACATTTTTCAAATATCAATTATATACACCAGAATGGTACACTGAGATAGTAAGGTACTGAAAATTTCCATACCAATATGCAAACCAGAATGTCTACCAGCTTGGTCATGGCAAGTTTAGTCTAGTCACCTATTTGAACTAGCTGAACAAGCGGGGTGGGTGAGCATGTGCAATTTACTCAGAATAGTACATATGAAAGTAGAGTTAAAAGCTAAAACAATTAATAGAATAATAAAAAGGTATAGTCACAATTAGTCCTTTGTAATAACTAGACAATAATGTGCATGTAAGGCATCACCCATACTTACGTGTCAAGAAGTGCCTCCATGTCTTCCTCTTCTTCCTTTGCTTGGGACACAAGATCATTTTCAACGGTTACAGTTACTTTCCTCTCAGTTTGAGTAGTGACAGATTTTTCTTGCCCATCTTGGGTGCTCGATTGGTTGTCCAGTGTCACTGTATTTTCCTGGAAAGGTTAATTAGAAATTATCTAGCCAACAATCCATCGAAGTTGCTTAATATGCAAAAGATATGCCAGCAGCTTGAAAAATTAAACTTATACCCAACCCCCCAATTTGAAGTATTTTAGGCCAAAAATGGGATGGATTTCCACTACCCATTAATGAAAATAGTAAATTGGGAGGGAGAGGTCAAGAACGAGAGTTGGTTTCAGCACTTCAGGGGGAAAGTCAAAAGACAGTTTCATGTAATGAAAGGCAAGGCTGTAATATGCACCTTGGCCCAGAGGGCTAGCTCCACGAAATCAATTCCGACGACTTTTGGAAGATAACTAAGTATCTCTTTGCACATGGTCAGGATAGAAAAAAGTAGACGGTTTCTGCAAAAAATGAATAGAAAAATTTTGTTAAGAGCCTCCAAATAAACATATACTGTATTCTCCCGCAACATGCAAACAGACTCATGCCAATGAAATGAATGACTTAACATAACGATAGAAGGTAGATAGACACTACACATACACATAGAAGTATGTATACATTTGCAAAGTTTGTAAATTCATGAAGGCATGTAAAGAACATAAATAAAAGTAGCAGTTCAATACTACAGAAAATTTTTCTAGGCAATAACCTGTCATCAATGTTGCGCATTGTCCATTGTGGAGGGGCAACACTCTGACTTCTAAGGTTATCAAACCCCTGCAATCCAGCCCATAACAACAAGTTAGAAGTGGATAAGCCATTAGCTTTTTTAACTATTACAGAAAGACAATGCAAAAGAGGGATCAAAGTAAGTACCAATACAAACGTACAACCACTAGGATCATTCGAAATAACCTCAACCTTTGTGAGATGTTTCAACTTGTAAAGCTTGGCTGGCTGAAACAGAAGGAAGATATTATGTTTCTAAAGGGAGACTAAAGAGAACTGCAGAAAGTGGTAAGAAAAAATACAAAGTGCAATTTGTTTATTGAAGTAGTTGATAATGAAGGCAAGTTACAATAGTAAAGCTAGATGCAGATGCTCACATATAGTAAAGAAAACAAACCTCAAGTACTGCACCGGATGAATACTTCAATACTCGGAGAAAAGCTTTGGCTGCCTCACCTTTTGTCGATTGTTTAACTGCATGAAGTTGCTACTGTTTAGCAGCTGTTACAAGCATATGCTTTACATAGAATCGGATAATGTCTTAAATCTAGCATGGCAATAATTAAGTCCTAATTATATGTCAACTGATTGTTTAACTGCATGAGTTGCTACTGTTTAGCAGCTGTTACAAGCATATGCTTTACATAGAATCGGATAATGTCTTAAATCTAGCATGGCAATAATTAAGTCCTAATTATATGTCAACCAAACCAGCATGCAAACAGACATACTAGTAAATCTCCACTGTTAAGTACTAACAAGTCCAAAATGTGTTTATAACATATTAGCAAACAACACTTTACCTATCACGTTTATTTGAGTTAACCAAAGATTAACTCTTCACTCCATTTAGACCATGTCAAAACAATCAAAGTAATCAATATCAAAATGTCAAGGTTTCCTTGATCTAATAACCAGATATTTATAAAGAGTGTTGCACACCAGACAAAGAAGATAATTAAATCCAACTGCAAAGAAGCAGGAAGTCAGTGCAATCGATTCAGCACAGCAACGTGCGTCAATCCACACTAACTTGAGCATTCCACAACCCTATGGCTGCTTCAAACAAAAATAAACAACAATATCGCTGGGGTCAGGGCAATGTAGGCCATTGTTTATTCCATTTAAACAACTAATGCCAAAAAAATGCTTCAAACAGCAGTAAAGTTATAAGAACAAAGTAAACTGTCTAGCAATACTCCAAGTAAGCCACCCAGTCTCTGCTACGAGTCACGAACAGATCATGTGAGATTACACCAGCTAAGCTACTATAGTCAGATCACTTATATGGCACTTTATATTAATTAGTAACACCTGTGTTGGCATGCGTCCAACTAATGTAGAACGAAGTAAACCGGTGTTTGGAAAAAAAAACATGTACTGTACAGACACTTTCTAGATAGTAGCTGTCATTACATTGAGAGACATCAATTCCTCTTTCATAAGTTTTAAACATCTTCACTCTCTTATCCGCCTCCCAAGAACAAAGCAAGCTTAAGTTAAAAGTCTGAAGTGGCTATACTGGCCAAGGCTTCTGATTGCCTGAGCCAATGAAGCCTTTCAAAAGAAACCTGGGATGAAGTTTTTTTCTTGGATACGCTAGGATTTGACAACTACTTGACCCAGGTCCATCCACATGGGGGAAAAAATAATTAGCTCGTGCCCTAGCCCCTTTTATGACAAGTAATGGCAGGTTCTTCTGACAATGATGAACATTTCATCCTACAAGTTGTTAGTGTTAATGAGCATCGCTAACAACTGTCATCAACTCCAGGCTCCATCTAATCGCAGTTCACAAGGACTTGTCCAATCAGCTCCTCCAACACCTAGTCGATTCCAACGATTACTGGTCTTGTGAGATGCTTAGATGTTTCTATCAATCCATGCATTAACTTTTGGGTGCCGGTATTTGAACTTTCAGTCTCAACACCACACGATGAAAGCTGTAAAAGAAATGTTCCTTGTACAAGATGCACGGTAGATCAAATTGTAGTGTAGGCTACTTCCAGTATAGGATCAGCTCCAGCTTCCAAAATTCTGATGATTCTGTGTCCTTGCACGGTATGGCAGATTCTTACTTGGAGCTCCAGTGGCGCATGCACGAAAACTTACTAATTTTAGCAATTTACAGCTAACTGCATAGAATAAGTAAAAAATGGATCTCTGCCCAAAACAACACCAAGTATAGTCCCCGAGTGGTCTAGACTGTCAAACGAAGTCCAACCACAGGCCTTCGCTCGATCCAAGCTCCCCAGATCACGAACTTGGACTCCCAAATCCGAGCAAGGATCTCGATAGCGAAGATCAGACAGGATTAGGGCAGCGTGAATTCGGCTGCAAACATTTTCTTCCTAAAGCGTAGATTCGGCTTTCGCCGAGCAACCAAATCAGCTACTACTACTTGGAGTCTCACCAGATCAACCCCTCTCCGAGCAACCAAATCAGCTACTTGACCAAATCGAAGCAGGGGAACAAGCAAAGCTGCAGAGAGAGAGAGGAGAGAGGAGAGAGGGGGCAGTGACCGGTGAGCGCGAGGACGCGGGGCTTGGCGAGGCGGCCGAGCTTCTCGAAGATGCCCCTCCCCTTGGCGACGCGGATGGAGAAGGACACCTCCTCGCCGCGCGCGCCCGACGCCGCCACGGCCTGCGCGCACGCGCGCCGCAGCTCGGCGTCGTCCGCGCTCGACTTGGCCATCCGGCGCGCCGCCGATCTGAGGAGAGAAGGAGGACGACGACGACGACGAGTCGGTGGGCCGCGGTTGGGGAAGGATCAGTTGGTGTCGCCTCAGACTCAGAGTCGAGATTAATCAAAAACCAAATCATTTCCTTCTTTTTACCGTTTTACTGCCTGTTTTGTGGCAAGATTTCTTTTTTCTTTTACCTTTTTACCGCGTGGACGGTGGGAGACGGTCGGGTTCGACTTTGGACCTGGTTTTGGTTGGTTGACTTGCGGGCGGAACCGGAGTACCGGACGGACTCGTTCGGTCGCTGCACGCTACGGGAGACTGTGCCAGCCTGGCCTTCATTTCTCTCTGTATTTCCTTTTTCTGTTTCATCTTCTTCTTCTAAGGTTTGTTCCATCCGGCTGCCGCAGCAAAAGGCTCAATGACAACACTTGTCAAAACTATTCCCATTCGGTCAAAAATATTCATAGTTTAGAACAAGATTTGATTAATTTTTTTAAATATCTGAAGCGATTTATCACGTATGTTGCATCAATCCAAACATAAGTCTGTCTTGCATAATCCGTAGCATATTTTAGATTTTATAATTCTTAACGTTTTGAATAAGAATAAAATCAAATAATAAAAACTTTAACTATCCATAACTTTAAAATTAGTCATAAAAGGTATTTAGTAAAATTAAATATTTAGTTGCTATTATTTTATATATTATAATAGAAAATTATAGTCAAAATATGTTTTGAAGTTATCCAAACGTTAAGAATTAAGAATTATGAACCACACTGAGAGTAGCATTTTTAATATGCAGATTGTGGAAAAACTACAAGGTTTTCGTTTAATAGCATTAGTTAGTGCTGCTATGGTCTGTTTTAGTGTTAAAAGAGGATGGGTTTAGGGTTTAGAGTTAGGGTTTAAGGTTTAGGGTCTAGGCAGGCCTAGTACTAATTGTCAAAAAAAAAACTTTACGAATTATTTACTATTGAAAATTCTCTTCTTCTCTCACAAAGATACGCTATTCCACTTACATGTTACTTCTAGACAGTTTGTTCAAGGTGTAATTTACGTAAAAGCCAAATCCCCTCAACCATAAATCAAGATGAAAACCGCAAAACCAGCCTCATGCAAAGGCCTCCTACCAATAGAGTCTTTGTGCTAGAATATATTTCTTCCTAATTTATAGAAAACGAGAGTGGTTAAAGTCTAGTCAGACCAGGCTGAGGGACTCGACCTTATCCACGTGCTTTCCTCCTCAAGGCAACTCCTAGGTGGAAAAAAAACTCCCCCCATCTGACCCCTTCCCTTCCGTCTCCGTTGACTTTTCGGTTGTGTTGATAAAAAAACACAGTGGCTTAGGAGCTCTGCTTAGCTCTAGTGTAGGTCCAAATCTTGCTTTCGGGTTCAGTGCGTACCAGTTGGTTTGATCCTGCAACTAACAAGATATACAATAAAACAATGTCAGTAAACGATAGCCGATCGGCTGGTGGACCGATGACATATTGTAGAAATCTAGCCGATGCACAGACTGAAATGGACTATAAGGTAAAGGATGTTATTCATAAACTAGATTTAGATTAAGTATAATCATAAACAATTTTTTCTTAACAGGACCAATTCTATAGGTTAAACCCAATCGGTGTAGCATAAGATTGATGTCTTTTAAAGTTAATTGCAATATGATTATAAAACCTAAATAGTTATTGTAGATTAGACCTAAAACAATCATGATCGTCTGTAAAAATATATAACATGTAATCACTCATTTAATCTTTTTCTTAAATGTAAGCAATTATAGATCGGATCCAACCGAGACAGTATTAATCACTTATAACCAAGATCAGATAAATCAGATAAATAGATCAATGATCTATTTCATAGCCAATAAGACGTTTTAGGTTATTTCAGATAACATATCGGCTAGAACTCCGATACAGCCTTATACAAGAATATTAATCTTGATCAAATATGTTAAATAAATTTCAATCTCGACGGATTAGAACTAACCGATGGCAGCGTAAGATTTGAAACAAGCTTAACATATTTAAAGGATTAATACACTTATATAAGATGGCATATATAACATATAAAGCAGATTAATAAATGCAAAACAGTTATATCAGGTAAGATCAGCTGAAACCCCGATTCTATCCTTATTGACAATCAAGAAGCAGGTTAGCTTTTATGATTTTGAACACGACTTAGTAGATCAAACCCAATTAATGCAGCACTAAGTATGAAAAGAAGCATAAAATCTAGACAATCAAGCCCTTGAGTCTTTTTCAAGGTGGTTGATACCTTAGTCAATCTAAACCGATGAGACGATTTAGCCGATACCGACAAAACCTTGTAAAAGGCTTGGTCAATACAAGTAAATCGAGCCATCGAGTTAGATTAACTAAGATATATGATAACCAGGGATTGTATAAGATAGATTATAACATCTAAGACGATGCGAATCCGCCGATACAAACCGCTATGACAAGCCATACCTCTTATTAGAGATCGAAACCGATGCAACCCAACTCGAAACAAGAACTTGTCGAAAAGTAAAAGTAAAGTTGTGGTGATGCGCTGAGAGTGTATTGAACTGTTGTTAATTTCTTACAAGATCCTGAGGATATATTTATACCCGAACATACAAACCTCGTCCATATCGGACACGACTCAAAACTTGTCTAATTACAAAATAAACAAACAAGTCCCTAGGCGGACTCTTACCATGAAATCCTAAAAGAAAACAACTAACTCTTATTCCTAATTAATAGATACAATTGTCTCTTCTGGACTCAATCCTTGTTTGGTAATATCTTCAAATTCCTTCCTGAGTCTGACATGGACTTATGTTGCCCGTATTGGCTGACCGAGTCCGATTCTGTATCGGCCGATATGGCTTCCAACCGATGCACTATTCTGTTTTTGGAAACAATCCTATCCCCTCAAATCCGCTTCGGATCTAGCTCCATCTTAACGTATCTTTACCAAATTTTTCCGTTAACAGGTTGCCATCGAGGGGGGGAGGGGATCCGGCTCTCATCCACTTGTAGGATGTCTTAGGTTTAATTAGGTTCATCCCGTTTTCAAGTTAATCTTGTAGTTTCCCTTTTCATGGTCAGCTCGAGGTTGTCATCAAGCCATCGACGATCCTCTTCCTTTGGACCTCTTCGGGCGATGCTGGTGGTGGTCTTCGCTACTATCGTTGTTCTCCGACAAGATCCAAAGGTGAGCTTAAATAAGAGGTTTGTTAGCTCAAGGCATATGGGAGCGAGTCAGTTCTACTCCCAAAAAGGTTGCACCAGTCACTAGTTCCTTCTCCGACAACCCTCCTACTTCTACGATAGTCTTCTTTCTTGACTCCAACGATGGTTTAAAAAGGGCGGCTGAAGTGTATCTCTGCTTGCCTAGGTTGCTTTTACCTCCATTCTTCGAAGGCCTCATTTGGGTTCGTATCCATGGTTTTTCTGCTCCCATCGCTGTTGCATGAGTTCTGGCTGTTGCAGTTGCAAGAGATGTAAAGTCAAGAACCCAATTGCTTTGTCTTCTTGTTGGTGACTCCTTTGCATTTTTAGGACTTATGTGTAATTTTCCCATTCACAAGGGGTCTCTCTGTAAAACTGGATGTATTCCTAGTTTCCCCCCAACACACACACATATATATATATAATGCTGAGGTAGTACTACAGTTTATGTTTAAAAAAATTATAGAAGGCTCTAAAATTACTAATGCATATGTATGAGCGCTTTATATCAATCATACAACCCTATCATCTTGTCCATATACTAAAGTAGTCTTGGCTAGAAACTCTATCTCAAAGACCATACCATGAAGTAATGCGTCTCAACTCAGTTATACACGTCTTCTTAACCGATGATAGATAAGGGTAGGATGACATAGTACAATGGACCAACCAACCCATCCATCCGATTCATAATACTATTACCATTTGGAGAAGTTGTTTGAAACCATCATCACATCACGAACACAGTGACAAAAAGAAAAGGAGACCCTATGGAGAGATCAGATCAGGTAACCAATCGGAAGTGTGCGTGAGTTCCACACGCACACGTGATGCCATGCCAAAAACTTGAACAACTCGAATCGCACGCACATCATCTCTCTCGAAACGATATGTCATGAAGTATGCATCACAGCCCCGTCAACACACGAGCTTCTTAACTAGCGGTAGTAGATAGAGCAGGATGACATAATAGTAGACCAACCAACCCATCCTATTCATAATGTGCATAAGATACAACTTCCTCCGTTTCATATCATAAGACGTTTTGATTTTTTTTCTTTAGTAAAACATTTTTAATTTTAATCAAGTCTATAGAAACACAATAGCATTTTTAATACAAAACAAACATATTATGAAAACATATTTAATGTTAGATTTAAGGAAACTAATTTGGTATTATATATATTACTAATTTTTTATAAAGTTGATCAAACTCTTCTAAGTTTGATTATAATATGAAAGCAACTTATAATATAAAATGTAAGAAATACTAGTACGTCCTTTTGAGAAAAGTTGCTTGAAAATTGAAAATGTTACAATATTACAGCAAGTGCTAAAGGCATCTAAACACAAACTCAAGATGCCACATAGGACTAAATGGTGAGGTAGAGGAGAGAAGAGTGGAGAGAGAGAAATAGTCACCCCTCACGCAACCTCTACACAAACTCCAATAAAAATATGAGAGTGCTAGAGTTATTGAAGATTGTATATTAAAGGCAACCTATAATACATGTTACCTCTAAATTTATTAGTATAAAGTATGCATGAAATTAGAGGTAGTATCAACCTCTACTATAAAACTTGCTCTTATGAACACATTGACAAAAATAAAGGAGATCCAACAGGGAATTGGAGAAAGATTAGGCTGTTGTTTGAGTTCCTGGAAGAGGAAGATTAAGTAAGTGCACGTAAATCAAAAAAATCATCAACGCACGATCAATTGTGTTTTGACGTGTGCTTCTATGCTCTACGACTAAAAAACTGCACACGTTTTAAAGAAGATGGAAGGCTCAGATTAAAAGAAAACATATGATCTAAACATCGTTAGAAAAGGGTATATTCGTCCATGGAGAGAATTAATCCCAGTCCATAATTATCTCACCAGCCAGTCACCACGTTCCTCCGTCCTCCTTCTCGTGCCCCTTCCTCCTCTCCCTCTCCTCGTCTTCTCTGCCTGTGCAAGATCGCGTCTCTAATTCTATTAGTGCAGAGCAAAATCAGAGCCCACTCATAACCATTGCATCGTATTTTTATTCCACTGTGTCAAAAGAAAGCATTCCAAACAATCAATTTGTGACTGAATTACTCAATCGTACTGAGATTAAAGTAACCAAATCAAGGAATTCCAAACAGATGAGACAACGGTGAGGGATCTTGCTGCGGTTCTGAATGGCGACCGGATCCAGGAGAACGGTTGCGATGGTAGCAACTTCGTGGAGGCAATGATGGGATCTGAGCCGATGCTGGCAATGGCAGTCGGTTTGATCGACGACAACGTCGCCATGACGACTTCGTATATGGTCAAGCGGTGACGCGATTTGCTAGTAACGATGCCGTAATCGTGATCGTGGGCAAGGACAAAAGTACCCTTGATAAATGACGTTTAAGTTGTTAAGTACCTTATAATCTGGGTCTTTCACTTTCTTTAAAATATGTGCAGTTTTTTTCTTTGAAGAGCATAGAAGCACATCTTATAAACTTAAAAATAAATTTATATGGTACTATTTTAAAATAACTTCTATATAAAAAATTTTCACATAAAATAATACACCGTTTAATCGTTTATTAAAAAACATGCTAACAAAAATCTATACTATTATTATCTATACCTAATTAAAAAATTCATAACTTTTCGTCATTTTTTTTTCGTTTGTCAGAGAAGCAAATTAGACTTTCGGTTTTTTGTTGGGCCGAAGTGCACGTGTGGGCTGAGGCGGAGGAGAGGAGAAGGGAGGAAAGTGGGTCGAAAGAAGAGGTATATTAGACTTTTGGTTGCTTGCTGGACTGAACCTGTGCTTGTGGGCTGAGGCGGAGGAGAGGAGAAGGGGCTAGGGCTCAACCTGGCCTAAAGAGAAAGGAGAAATTTTATTTAGATTTTTATTTAAATAAACATTGAAATGATGTTTGTATTATTAAAATTAACAATTGACCAATAAAAAATTTGAGAAATTTTCAAAGAGTGTAATTAATCATGGATAATTTTAAAAAATTAAATCCAGCCGTGTAATTTTATTTCTCACACTTACTTTACTTTACTTCTAAATTAATTTAATTCTACACTTACCTACTTAAAAATATCCAAGTATTACGAAAAATTTGTATTTTAATTAATTACATAATGTAATTTTTTCTCAACTTTTTCTTAATTTTTTGTCTTTTCTCCCTGTTGCAACGCACGGGCAGTTTTTCCAGTATAAATAAAAATTAGTAACTTTCCATCACTTTTTTCATCCGTTAGAGGACGCTAATTAGACTTTCAGTTTTTTTTTGCTGAATGTGCACTTACGGGCTGAGACAAGGAGAGGAGCAGGGAGGAAAGTGGGCCGACAGAGAAGGTCAATTAGACTTTCGATTGTTTGCTAGGCCGAACCTGGCCCAAAGAGAAATGAGAGCTTTTATTTAGATTTTTATTTAAATAAATATTGAAATCGTGTTTGTATTATTAAAATTAGCAATTGACCTCTGAAAATTCCGAGAAAATTTCAGAGAGTGTAATTAATCATGGATAATCTAACAAAAATTAAATCCAGCCATGTAATTTTATTTCTCATATTTACTTTATTTTACTTGTAAATTAATTTAATTCTACATCTACCTACTTAGAAATACCCAAGTATTCTGAAAATTTTGTATTTTAATTAATTACATAATATAAATATTTCTTAACTTTTTTTAATTTTCTCGTATTTTCTTCCCCTTCCAACGCATTTCTAGTGTTAGCTAAAATCTAGTATAATCTTAATCGAACCAAACCTGTCTCTTATCAAACCAAATCTCTCTCGTTCTCCTAGTCTTCCCCGGTCCTTTTCCCTTGTTCACCCCCCAGTAATTTATAATTAAACGCCCATCGCCTCCTTTCTCTTTCCCCGAAACGACACGCGGCGATCAAGAACCCCCCTCCGATCCTCGCGCCGCCGCCGCCCATGGCCAGCGACCACCAGCGCTGCTTCTACTACTACGAAGAGGAAGAGGAAGAGGAAGACGACGGCGATGGGGAGGTGGAGTGGCTGGCGATGGAGGCCGACGAGGACGACGTCGGCCTGCTCGAGGAGGCCGACCTGCACCTGCTGCTCCCCGACGACCGCCGCGCGGATTGCTGGGTGAGTCCACACCACGGAGGGGATAGGGGGAACTCAACTCGCTCGATGGATGCTAGGCCGCCTCCTGATCATTGCTCCCGTTTCGCGTGCGTGCGTGCCGTGCGGTGCGGTGCTGTGCTCGAATCCATCTAGGAAAAAGTCGTCCGTCCTCTGATTTTTTTTTTGGCGTGCTAATTTTATGCCGTTTGGATTATCCTGCGTGCGTCATGAGTGGAGTATAGTAATGCGCTGATTACACACACCAAGATATGGAGAAGTCGCCGTCTGGTCACTTAAAACAATTACCAGATCGGGATGGGGATTGGTTTTTTATCTTGTACTAGTAGTAATGCCGATTGTTTTTGGAATTCCAGTGTGATTTTAGAGAAAAAAAACAAGTATTTTAAATGAATTGCTCTTGTTTGCACCCTCATAACTAGATTAGTTCCAATCTGGTTTTATCTCTAAGTATTAGGATTTAGGAATTCAAAATCAATTCAATCGCCCTTTTCGCTGCAAGGGTTTGATCATCTGCATCAAAATCATCCAATTCTCACAAACTAGTGGTCCTTGTAGCTTTGTATTATAATTAATTTGCCTTTATACACTTGCATTTTGTTAATTTTTTTACAATTATCGTATCTTAGCATGTAAATTTGGTTTACAAATAGAATGGAGGACATCCGCAGCTTTCTTTCTTGAACTTCTACATTACTACATTTGTTGTGTACAACTTCAAGCAGCGCATGAACCATGTATAGCACCATTGGATGCATTCATTTCTTTGTGCTGATTAGCTTAATGTTTACAAAGCACCTATTTTTTTAATTTAGCTGCTAATTAAGGTATCTTGAATAGATATCTTTCTCACAATTTACCTATGTTTGGTTAAGTTCCCTTCTGTCACCACTAATGCTTTGATCTTTACTGTAAAAACTGTGCACCAAATAATTATCTTTTTGCTCTCACAGAAAAAATATTATTGTCTCTACATTGCCTGGGATTTGTCATTTATGCATTCAAATTAGCGAACAGAACTGAAGCCTTAATTTTTTGTTCTCCTGAGAAGATCCATTTAGTTATTTTAACATTTATAACTGTTGTTGTAGGCCATCACACAAGAGTCACTTCCTGCTGCCCAGGTAATGGTGCTCTAGTCATTCTTGCCAGCTCGAGATTCAGATTATGTTGGTCCTACCTGTACTTGAGATCAATTGACTGTTTTGTGTATCTACTCTACCCACAGCAACAAGACCTGTCTATAGTAATGAACTTGCTCAACATAAAGCAGCACCATGCACGCACACTCCTTATCCACCACCGGTGGAAGATGCATTGCATTTATGATCACCTTGACAGAAAGGGACGAGACCGCATGCTCAGTGAGGCATGTATTGTTTTGCCGAGGAATAGCATGTCAGCAGCTAGCTCAAGAACAAGCTCAACAAGTGTTACCTGCAATGTGTGTTTTGAGGACTTCTCAATAACTGATGTCTCAACCATGGACTGTGGGCATTGCTTCTGCAATGACTGTGAGTCCCTACGAACCCTTCAGCAACTTCCTTCTGATGTCCTGATCCTTACAGCTATTACATTACTATAAACCTTTTTATTCGGTGGCATTCGATTTTCCTTGTGAATATTCATCAACTAAATGTATCAAATAGCTTTTTAGTTTTTCATAAAAATGAAAAATAGTAGGACATATTTGTTAGCAAAACACTGCACATTTTCTTACCTATCTTTTTTTTTCTTAAGGTTGGACAGAGCACTTCTTTGCATCCATAAATACTGGCAACAAGCAGATTCGGTGCATGGAGGTGAAGTGCAAGGCCATTTGTGATGAGGACATTGTGCGGCGCCTCCTTAGTCTGAAGTACCCTGCTGCATCTAAGCGCTTCGATCGCCTCCTACTTGAGTCTTACCTTGAGGACAATGACTCGGTGAAGTGGTGCCCCAGCGCCCCACACTGTGGCCGCGCGATCCAGGTAGGCACCGGCGAGAGGTACTGCGAGGTCGCTTGCCCCTGTGGTGTCAGCTTCTGCTTCAACTGCGTGGGGCAGGTGCACTCGCCTTGCCCATGCACCATATGGGAGAAGTGGAAAGCTAAGGGCCATGGAGACTCGGATAGCGTAAAGTGGATTCTTGCCAACACCAAGAGCTGCCCCAAGTGCTCCAAGCCCATCGAGAAGAATGGCGGCTGCAACCTTGTCCATTGCAACTGCGGCCAGTGTCTATGGTAAGCTGTTGTCAGTTGTTACACACATATCCACGCAGGGTTTAGCGGTGGGAGCTTTTCATCATTTGGTGAGGGAGCTCGCTCGCTATGGTGATCGGCAACCCGGGAACAGGCGATGGTGTATCTAGCTTAAAATCAGCTGTTCATCTCCTTGATTACTATTTACTACTCTTTTTATCCCAAAATAAACCAGCCTAGTATAGGATATGACAGATACTAGTTTTGTCCAGATTCGTAGTATTAGATTGGTTTATTTTGGGACGGAGGGGTACTCCAGTATCTTGAATTCCTGACCCTACTGAATGCATGCAGCTGGCTCTGTGGTGGGCCTACTGGGAGAGAGCACACTTGGGCTAGCATCTCCGGCCACAGCTGCAACCGCTACAAGGAGGAAAACGGCGACAAGGTGGACACCAGCAGACAGCAGATGCAGCGGTACACGCACTACTGGGACCGTTACAACATCCACGCCGGCTCGTACAAGGTGGAGCAGAAGGATCTGGGGCCTGCCGTCGAGGAGCAGGTGGAGAAGCTGGACTCGAACCTAACAGGTCCACAGATGAACTGGGGCGGCAGCTGGCTGGCCATGGCGTACCAATGCCTGCTCGCGTCGCGGCAGGTGCTGTCCCGGTCGTACGCCTTCGCCTACTACATGTTCGGCGGCGGCGAGGTGAAGACGCACCCGTCGGAGCGGGCGAGCCTCGCCGTGGCGCAGAACCTCTTCGAGGACCGGCAGGAGCAGCTGGAGCGCCACGTGGAGCATCTGTCCAAGGTGCTCGCCACGGACGTGCTGGGACTGCCGGAGGAGGAGTTCGTCCTGAAGAAGCTGGAGATTGTCAACCTCGCCAAGATCGTCCAGGCAATCTGCGGGCAGTTGTACAGGTGCATCCAGGACGAGCTCCTGCCACTGCTTGTCCAGCCCATGAACATTGCCGCGTACCAGCCGGACGGCCCTGACAAGGCCAAGGAGTTCATCCGGGCTTGACATACAAACAAGGCTAGCTTCCACTTTGGCAGCTATCGCTAACCGGCCGGAAGCACATATATATAATATCGCTGTGCTTATCAGGTAAGTTTATGGATGATCTAGGCTGCTTAGTGGGTTCCACCGTAAGAAAAGTAGATAAAATATATCTAAGAATGTAGATATTACTACTTATACGCCTGAGCAAAGGACGTAATATTCATTGAAATTCAAGTGCTATACTTGCTAGATTTTTTTGTTTTAGGCGTATTTTTGAGTTCAAATTAGTATCTCCTAAGCATTGACCATTCTTCTCATGAGATAGATAGATTGTGTGGAAGCACTTTACAATACGGACATATTGATATACATGTTTTTTTTAATTAAAAACATGTATTTGTAATTTGAGTGACAGTTACGGTAAGTGATCAAAATCTACGAACTTTGACATTTGAAATTAAAATTTATATCGTATAAAATTAACTTAGGAAGTATTAAACATTGTTCAGAAGATTCTCCTAATATGCCGCAAAACATTAGTGTTATATAATATTGTTCAGAAGATTATCCTAATCTGCCGCATAACATCTAGTGTTATATAATATGAGACATCAAAAGTTCGTTTTCCTACTGAAAATTAACCAACAAGACCAAGTTGCAAAGGCAAATTAAATTTGTTTCATAGGGTCATCACAGTGAGCATCACAATGAGCGATTTAGATTATCTCTTGGGTACATGATGATGGAAGCAATTGGCGCCCTCTGTTTATAGCACTAAGCAAGTCAAGTTGCATTATTGGGTCAGGATTCTAAGTTTAATGTCTTTTACTAGATGCATGGACTAAAACGACAATCAGCCGGTAAATATATGAGGGAAATCTATGATAAATTGATAAGTGACACCATAGATTTCATTTCAACTCTTGTGGATATCAATAACATCATAATTAGTAACCCCTCTTGCGTAATAAATATCCTACTACAAATGGACACTTTATTATCAATGTAGAGCATTTCTATTGAAACTTCGGTTCGTTACAGACTCTTAGTTCACATGAATATACAATGTTTTCAACCGCAAAATTAATAGAAAAAAAATTCCTTGTACAAATTGCTATACCCTTTGGTGTCTTAATGCCATACTGAAAGGTCATAGTTTTTGTAAATAGGACAACTGAAGAACAATGGGCCCAACTTTTCAATATTACATTCAGTATCTCATCACATTCTGAAGAATCCAAACATATTGCAATGTAAATGAGTACATGAAAGCAAACATTAGCTAATGAAATCATGTATTCAGAAGCACCTGTAGGTACACACTATACCCTAATAAAACCTTACCGTACTAAGTGCGCGAGCACACAAAAAAAACTGTTAATAGGCAATAGGTCAATCAGCGATAATGGAACATTAAAATCCCATTGATGTTTCTTTTACGAGCTAGCAGCTAATTAGAAGTGGACAAAATTTACTCAGCTAATAATATATATCATGCAAAATCACATTCAACACATCAACCAGAAAATAGGATTTTGACCTTTTAAGTAATGTCATTCAATCTGCTACCCATCTATTCCCACAGTTACAGTTGTAGCCATGCAAGATACCAGTAAATTATAAGTGAAAGTAAAGCTGTAGAAAAGCTATTGTGCCATTCATGCAATAATCAATATTAGGATATCTCAAACTGAAAGTGAGAAAAAGCATGAATATCTTAATGACTAATCAATCTACAGAGGCCCACCCATCTTACTGAAATAGAGAAAGTAGTGCTGGTGATGGTGGTAGTCTATGATGAATAATATTATAGTATCTTCGGTAAATGATTAAATCATTCCGTCAGCTACTTATATGTATATGCATGTGGCCATTTAATTTAATGTGAACTATATATGCAATATATTCTAGGTTTGGGGATACTATTTTATTTTCTAGTTTACAACTTCAGCTATATTTAGTTTAGATCCATTGCAACGAGCTGGCACCATGTTGGTTCCAGTAAACAACATAAAACGCTAGCAATGAGTAAAATATATCCGCTTATGATCTTACATAACATCGTAACTAAATTGTAGGAATGAGACCTATAATGTGCGTATCTGGTATTTAGGATATTTCCTAAAATATCTACTTATGGTCTTATAGGAAAGTATAACTAATGAATATATTTGAAACTATAGAGACAGACCTGTAATGTATGTGGTATTATTGAGGACATTTGCAGGAGGCACAGCAGCAACAGCATAATGTTATTGTTAACCCGGTCGTTTTTAGTAGCACATATCTATCTGTTTTAAATTACCATACCAAAACAAGATAACCACCTTAAGCTAGATCATAAGGTGGATAAATGTGTGCATGCGCTAATGCAGTCGTAAAACATAAGGTGGAAGAAAAAAAACTAAGTATTTCAAATTTGTTTGATTGCAGAATAAGAACAAGCCAATCAAGCTAAATAATGAACTAATGGCAGCACATTTTTTTAGATCATACGAACAAATGAACGTCCGAGGAACTAAAAACAAAAAAAAGAAATAGTGGTAAAATTTGGAGTCAACAAACTAAGACAAGGTACTGCATGTCTAAACTAATTACTAATCATTGTCTTGCTATAAAGTGATTATTGTTCCTACAATAATATATATAAGTGCACCTTCACTTGAAACAAAGAAACATGTTTTGCTATACAAACATATTAGGCTACAAAATGTGTATTGATGGAAATTTAGAAAAAAATGTTGGCACTTGTGTTCTATGTGACATTTGTTTTTCATATTGTATAAATTTGCATAGAAGTATAAAAAAAACATAGTTCGCACCCTTTTAACTGCAGGAACTTTTGTACCAGCAAAATCCAGCAGCGTTCTCCATTAGGTAAACAACATTTCAGTTGATTGTAACACCCTATGATACAATGATAGGTATTGTATTGAAAGGGGCTAAGGGCAGCAGGCATAAAAAAAGGTTAGCCTAAAAAAGGATACTGTCAAGGTAGACAGGGTTGAATCCCTTTTCTAATGTAACAGAATGTCATGCCCAATTTTACCTTACTTTCCCTTGTTTCAACTGGTCCAATCGTACTCTTCATGTGGCTTCACTGAACCCGAAAAAAAATGATACAGTCAATTAACATAAAGATTAAAACATCTAACTTTAAATATTTGTAGAGAAATGCATAGAGAGCAAAGCACAAACATTGAGAGCTGCATAATCCAATATGAGATATTTAAAATTCATTTAACTATGGATTAAAAAGAATGAAGCATTGTAGAAAAGCTTGGATCTTTAAATGCCACATTTACATAACTCAGAATGAAGTTTAGAATAAAGGTGAGACCATCGTTAGATTTATAGGGACTACAGACAACTTCAACTGTTGGAGAACACTCTAACTGCAAGAAAAATCATGGTATATTTTACTTTGCTTCATGAAGAGCAGCCACTACTAATGCCTTATTCAGAAATTCTGGAAATACTTGAACATTACAGACATAAGACCATAAGGTGCAACCAAACTCTTTTTTTCCTCTTCTAAATTTTCAATTATCTAATGAGTTTTTCAAAGGAGGCATATGTTGTGAAATGCATTAAACTTGTATTACAGTAAACTTATTTAGCAGTACATGAGTACGTGACCAGGCAAAATATGGAAAGAAAAAAAAGAAGTTATGGAGAAATCATCAGATCGAATATATCTACTGAACCTAACTATTGCACTACAGGGCAATACATCATTGTTTTGGTTGTTATCAGAAGCATGCGATTCTTGAGTTTGGGCATTGTTTTTGTGACTCAGAATTAAACTTATGCTAGCATAGAGGAGGTCGATGCCATACAGTACTAGCTGATCACTAATGTATCATTTGATGCCAACATCAACATATATAGAACAAGAAGTACGAAAAATAATTCCAGCATATATGTGACCCTGATGATGGAGGAGGAGCATACCAGAGACTAAGCTGGTGCCTTTGGATGATGGCAGCTGCTGGACTTGGAAACCTGGGCAACACCAGCCGCTAAACCAACCAGGCATTGTAATTAACCAGCAAAACTTGGGAGCCCTGTTGGGCACTCTGCTAAACGGGGAGATGTGGAGCAGAACAATATATGACCTAGTATAAATGGAAAGGAAAAAAGATCACTTAAACAGCACATATAACATTAATATGCTTCTGAGTGACTAGATAAATCATATGATGAACAAATAGATGTAGAATTATAGTAAAAAAAAATTCAATTTGTAAATTATGTGCTATAAGTGTATTAAATAGAATATTGAAAAACAATTAAATCCTGGAGAGCAACCAGGGCAAGTCTATATAAACAACAAGTGTCATAACAAGTATAAAGAGACCAAGGGTATTAAGTAGAATATTGAGAGGCAATTAAATCCTGGAGAGCAACCGGGGCAAGTCTATATAAACAGCAAACATCATAACAAGTACAAAGAGAATCAATGAGCACTACTTTAAAATTATATATAGAAACACATGACTGAAGCTTGTGAAGCTACGTTTGGTTCTCAGAGAAATAGCAAAACATGACTATAGCGTACTTTGTTGACGGGAACAAAGGTCAACACAACTCAAATCAAGTGTATTTTTTTCAAACTGAAACAATAGTATAGTACAATTAAGAAAACGGTAGAGCTTAGTGGAGGAGTCTCCTGGCTTCTACTTGAACTGCCAGCAGCCCAACAGTACAGACTCATCCTTGCCCTTCAGCTTGTTCCAATTACCACCCTACTACAATTACAATGGTACAAAAGAAACACCCACAAAATCAGGTGTTTCTATCACCTAAAATAGAACCAGGGAAAAAGATTTCCAGTTAATGATATGGCAAGGATTGAGACCATCCAAAATAACTTACAGTTCAAAATGAAGCAATAAGAAATTAAAAGCCTTCATCTAATACACGAGATAACCAAAGAGCTGATATTTATCTTATCCCTGCAAATTTTGCACACAAGCATATTACTTGCCCATAGCTGATAGTGGTCTGACAAATATGGGGTGCATAAAATAAACTGTAAATGCAAATATTTTTTTATGTTTTTTCGGAACAAAGGTCTCCATGCAAGGAAATTGATAAAAAGAAATAGTAAATGTGAAGCCAGAAGAAGTTGCAGGAAACAAATGTGTGGACTTCCATTAGCCTAATAATCAAGAGAAAAGAGTGGATTTTAGCTTTGATCAAGAACTAACCCAAAATAGCCTGGCCACTTGTTGGCACCATGCCACCGCTTCTCCATGCTATGTGTTCCAGTAGCTTTGCCTAGTAAGCCCACTGCAGTCTGTTGATACAGGGTTGATGTCACCGCCATTTGCATCACCCGTGGAGTGAAAATAAATCCTCTGAAGTACTGCCCTCTAACTTTGAGTGGCTGACATATGATCCACACATGTTAATGACCCACGCCAGAGGGCAGTACTGCAAGGAGACTCATCCAGAATGGAAAGAATAGCCACTCTTGCAATAACCAGCTTTGAGCAGAGGAAAATCCAAATTATATATTTGACATTAGGTTAATCAGTGTTTCTGAGAGTATCATCGACCTAACTCTGATCTTCCAAAAATCCTGAAAAAATTGATATTTGTACAACTTTGATGCTCTAGATCAAATACCTGTTGATTGAATATTTGAATGAGCCTTAGCCCCAAATATTATGCCTACCACAGGGCATTAACACTTCCCATGGGTTCCTCCTCACCTGCTTTAGGGAAGACAGGAAGGTGATCTGGCCAAACACGAGCAACGACAACATGACGGCGTTACAAATTGAATACTAACTGTAGCGCACTAGGTAAGTGGATACCTGGGGTGATACAGAAGTCCAATGACCTGCAAGCAACAAATTAAAGGTCATAAAAATGGGAAATAAAATTAACATACTAAGTTGTAACGCAAAACTGTAAATATTCATGAGATAATAAATGGATAAATGACAGACATTATCCTGCTTTTGTTTAGAAAAGGCAGTCTGTCCATCAGATCATGTTATATCCAAATGAACGACCCATAATGGGTATATGTACAACATCAAGTTCTTCATGAAGGGGCACACATGAGCAGACATGGACTTCCTTAAGGTTTATTGTGCTAAAGCCATTATCTGCAGCCTATAGAAGGTAAGAACATATCTGCTTGACATTTGTAGACTTGCTTGTTGTTTGAAAATGTTGAGCTTACTGATGGTATACCGATGTCAAATAACACGATGACTGAAGAATTCTTGAAAAACTTTCTAGTTTCTTCATCATGTGTTGCCATCACTCTACCCTGCAAAAGAACATAAAGTATCTTTTCCTTAACCAAAAGTAACATCATGCATGAACTATGATGAGGATGATAAACTATAAAACCTGTTCAGTCTAAAAGAAGAAAGAAAGATGTGAACTTTCTGGAGATGCATGGTCACAGTTCATGTCAGAACAAAAAATAGATGGAATGCTATCCAGAGCAAATATTAAGGTTAGTACAACTACTTTTAAGCCTAGAAATTTTAGAAATTACCCAATTACCAATTTGGTTCTACAAGTAGGCAAAAATTATTAATGAACAGGTGCGGCAGCTTGATGTGTGGACATGTGGATTGACTGAAACCACTGACCCTCAAACAAGTAGATAAAATATAGATGGAACAAGACGGTCGAATTCCACGCTATTACATCAACATCAAAATTCCTATCATACTTAAAAGTCCCAAAATAAGCTTAGGTAGTAAAATTAATATGGTGCCTACAAATTAAGTTTCAGAATTCGAGTTGGTCAATAAACATGCCCACGAACCTACCAAATTGGCTAGCTTGGTGAAACATGTCAAAACGCTCCATCCCAAGTTCAGATTTCCAAGGTTAACATGTAACATCCTAAAAGAACAAACTGAACTAAGTGCACTTCTTTTGTCAAGAAGTAACATCCAAATAATTAATTATGAAGACCTAATGGACTGTATTCCTTTTGTCAAAAAATAACCATGTAGCTAAGCTACAGCCCATCGGGTCATTAGAAAAATCAACAATTGAACCAAATGGGTATCCAGTGAGCTGATGATGCATGCCAGACATGACAGTGCACAGATGAGCATATCTCGCATACTAAGTACAGTAATATAGCTAAGGCAAGAATAAGAATCCACATCAATGCTCTATTGAGTTGTGAAAATACATATCATAGCTTCATGATGTTTAGGAAATATGACAAGGCATCAAACTAAAACCAATCGTTAGAACTCACCATCAGGTCCATGGCCAGCTTCGTGTCCTGCATGTCTGTATTCTTCTTGCTCAGTTTCAGTTACGTGTTGATGAACTCCACCTAGTGTTTCACCTTGTCGGAGACGCCTATTGATGATATGCTCTAGAGACAATCATAGAGATGATTGTATCATATACTATATTTACATTTTTGTTATACGTTGTTCCTTGAAATAGATAACTTATAATTGATCAATGAATATGTGATTTGTTCATGAGACTATTTATATTGTATGTTACTATTTCTAAAGGGTCCCTGATCAAATATCATATATGGAACAAATATGGTTCAATGATCAGCGCATTTATTAATTGATGATCATGTCTCATGGATCATGGTATGAAGATACCAAATTAATAATGTTGACACATGTTGGAGGACATGTTGTTGGATAGACTCAACATAAGACACTGCAAGAGTTATATGTGATGTGCCATCAGTGGTCTCATATTAGTGTTGATGTAGAATCCTTAGACCTGAGATTATCATGGTTCCCAACATATGTAGTAGCTTGCTTAGGGGCTGCTAAACACTACTCCGTAACTGGGTAGTTATAAAAGTAGTCTTCGGGTATGCTATAAAACATGTAGTGGGATATGAATAATCAAGATGAGATTTACCCCTCCTTGAAGAGATGTGCATGGCCATGCCAAAAGTGATTAAGAAGTCAATCGCAGGTTAAATAATATATTACAGGATCGAGTGAATGATTGAGCTATTAAAGGATGACACATATCTAGTCTTAAGCTTAATCGATATCGTGAGGCAAAGGGGTTCATAAAAGTATACACTAGAGGTTCAGCCGATATGATCTTTATGTATGCCCGCTGAGTCAACATGTTCTGCTAGGGGACGCTGTTGACACGTGGACCGAAAAGGAGTTTTCGGGTTGCAGCCGAGTGTACATGAACCTATAGGGTCGCATACTTAACGGGCCGAAATAAAGGGATTGGATGGAGATCCAATATATGCTCAATTCGGATAGAGATCCGAGTAGGACTCCTATGGGCCTCGGAGGCCTAGTTATGGATCCTATATATATCCTTCAGGTGATGAGGCTGGTCGTGATAGAGAAACCCGAGCCGTCACTCCCCTCCCGAGCAAAACCCTAACCGCGCACGGGCGCTAGCATGACCGTGCGATGTGTTCCATCCCTGGATGTGTGGATACCGGTAGAGGCGCTGCTGGTCTGCGGTGCTGATCGGCGTGAGAGCACAGCAAGGCGTACGCACGAGGAGAAGAAGATCGGGCTACTGCGATCTACTACTTCCTCTACATCGACGCGCACTACATCGCCAACGTTCCTTCGGCTTCTTAGCACATGCTTCCGCTGTACAGCGCGTCAAGTGGTAACGATCTATGATCTCGTACTTGCATGGTTCCTGGTTTGTGCAATAGAAAATTTTTGATTTATGCTATCGTAGCCTATGCGTATCCCAACAACGCCTAGGTCAGCGCCAGGTTAATCTTCTTGTACATGATGTGGAAGCTCACCGTCACGGTGTTGCTCTCTAGGGTGAGAAAGATTTTGCTGCTGTCATGGCAACAACGAAGGAGGTAGCGGGCGGTGTGGGAGGCGCAGCCGAGGAGGGCAAGGCGGTGGTAGGCATCATCATATTCAATTTCTTATCTATACACTGTACCAACGATATCAATCGCAGTGGGGAAGGAGAGGAAGGTGACAGCCGTGGGAGCTCATTGCCCTTCTTTACCTCACCATTGACGCCGGGGGCCACAGGCAGCGATGAGAAAGGACTTCACTAGGGCCGGCTCCACCCGCAGCTTCGGGAATCGGGAGATGAGGAGGAAGAGGGCGGCGGTGGCTCGAACTGCTCCATCCGCACTCTCGCCCTCACAGGCAACCTCGATCTGCCCATATCGCTGCAGAAGGAAGGACAGGACGGCAGCGGCGCCTCGATCTGGTCCACGCCGCCTTGACCAGCTTCGGCTCGCTCGATCTACACCAGAAAGGGAAGGGGAGCAAAGGGAAAGGAGGGAGAAGACGAGGCAAAAGGCTCACCGGTGCCAACGGTACGTGCGATGGAGACCCCAACTTGTGAGCTTAATCATTCAGCTGCAATTTTGGTTGTATTCTATCTCGTTCTTGTTTGTGTTCTTCGATTGGCAAACAGGGATTAGCCTTCTCGGCGAGGTCACCCGCGTTTCGACATGGGTGATAACCAGAGGAGACGTGGTGCTGCGATTGCGGGGCTCAAGAGCGTGCGCGTTCAAGAAGCCGGATCGATTTGTGTCGCGACTCCGTCCAAATCGTTGTTTATCAAAACCTTTCGGAAGGTCGGGAACTCTAGTGCACATCAAGTGGTATCAGAGCTCTAGGTTCACCGTCAGGTTCGCCCAGTTTCTTTACCCTAGATTAGTTTTTATTTTCGCAATAATCCTAGAGTCTACAGAAAAGCCAAAAAAAATTTAGTCGTTAGTTACCTTAACCTAGACCATGTTTAGCCTTTGCATGATTCTTTTTCAGAGTCCGTAGTGTTGAGTTTGAGTCCTAGTTTAAGTTCTTGTTGCTGGTCTAGTGCGTGTGTTTTTCCTTTGTAACCCTAGCCGCCACCTTTCACCGTGTGTTAGGGTTCATCCTTTGAGAGCCGTTCCGCTATCATAAACATCCATCAGATCACCACGCATCACCAGAACACCCTACATACTCCGCTGCCACCATATTCCAATTCCACCACAAAAAGACTAGGTTATATCCCCTTTGGAAAACCTAACCGGAAGCCCAAACTTCAAACAGCCATAACTTTTGCATACGGACTCGGAATCAGGCAAATTTTAACTTTTCGGATAAGAGAAAAAAATTTTACATCCGTTTTCCTCCACCATTGGTGGGTTTGGCGAAATCAGAATTCCGAAATTTGGCTTGCAAAATTATCTGTTCGAGCTCTCAAGTTTCTGCACTCTCTTAATAGTGGTTTCAAAAAATTCCATAGGCCACATATCAACTCCGATTGAGCTGTAACTTGTAGTTGTGCCTATTTCGTGCTCTTGGAAAAGAAAAAATATCAAAAAAAAGAAAAAAAAGAAAAGTTGATTTTCACTAGTGCATCGAGCTCACGACGCGCTCCGTTGAGCTTATCTGCCAGTTCGGTTTTGCTATTT
Organism: Oryza officinalis; assembly: GCA_008326285.1. Classification (NCBI taxonomy): domain Eukaryota; kingdom Viridiplantae; phylum Streptophyta; class Magnoliopsida; order Poales; family Poaceae; genus Oryza; species Oryza officinalis. Next base: position 40,263,309 of record BDMV01000003.1, read on the forward strand.
TTGCTGAGACACGCTGAAGCTTGCCTGCCAGTCCTTCCTTGTTGTTTACTAGTGTCATATTCATTTGTGCCATCATTGTTACCACTACTGTCTAGGACACGAGTAGACCAGCAACTAAGGGCACGTGACTTGGGATTTTTTATTCAACATTACTATCTGTCATTGGATTGTGTACCACTCACATATATTTGGCCTTCCTAGCTCCACATATTACTTCTGGACAGCACAGGTTCTTGATCCCTGCAATCACTGACTACGCCTTCCAGGTATCCTTTGCTTTGCTGGTAAGAACTTTATAAGAGCTTGGTTTGGTGCTCCATATTGCTGAGAATTGTTGAGAGGCACCACCACACCTGCGTAGTAGATTATTAGGGATAACCTTCACCGTTTGTTGCTGTTTTGGTGTTTCAATGGCAGGTGACGATGATGAGGTCCATGTAAGAGCTTGGTAAGATGCTTCCATGATCTGTAGTTAATAGGAACAATATTGTTCCGTTGTTCTCTTTTTCTACTGATAATGGCAGATTACGTCTCTTATGGATATGAGATAAAGTTAGATGGGAGATAAACCATAGCTGCTACATCACCTTTCACAGATGCACGTGATGAAAGTACTTTGGTGCAACAAGTGCTAAGTTCTCAAATGGAGAAAGCGGAGCAATGGCAGTACCACGAATTATTTGAAACAAAGTTTGTGGTTAAGGATAGAGCATGTCGTACTCTAATCGATAGTGAGAGTTGCAATAACTTTGTGAGTTCAGATTTGGTTGAGAAACTTGAGTTGCCTACACAACCGCATCCTCATCCATATTACATCAAATGGTTCAACTCTTGTGGTAAGTTCAAGGTAAATAGAATTGTGAGAGTAAACTTTTCAAATGGAAATTACCATGATACTACCAATTTTGATCTTGTCCCTATGCAAGCATGTTCTTTGTTGTTTGGTCAACCATGGGTATATGATAAAAATGGTTTGCATAATTTTGTTGCTAATACATACACATTTAGACATAATGGTCGAAAAATGAAATTGGAACCAATGAGTTTTTTTGAAATTTTCGAAGATAACCTTGAATGGATGAAGAATGGAATCAAGAAATTTTCAAAGATAGTATTGAAAGGACGAAGAATAGAATCGATGAGATTTTCAAAGATACCAGGAATAATAATAATATTGTGATGCCTTCAACTAAGTCTGAGTTATTACAAAACGAACGTAATGTTCTGCCTATTGTTTTGGATACTAATATTTTGCAGGCATCTGAGAACAACCATGGTGAGAAGGAAGAGAAGAAAGACGAAGAAGAAAAAGACCTATCCATAGCTCCATGCATGTTTGAGGAATGTTTAATTGACCAAGCACCTATAATTTCTAAAGATGAGAAAAAAGGTAATGATAATGTTGCTACAACTACTCAAGGTATGCATAGTTATGATGTGCCGACTATGTCCACTACTTATGCTACATTAGAGCAACCCATATGAAATACCTTTGTCACAAAATAATTCGTTGATGTTCCTTGTGATAAAGAAGAGTTGTGCGATGCTTCACTTATATCCATGCCACAACTAGTGAATGAACATGTTAGTTCTATAGTAGAGTCACATGTGTTGAGTTTAAACATGTTATTCACATTGCTAGCGAGAATGAAGAACTTAAATTGTATCTTCTTTAAATACTTGGGGTTATATTCAATTTGATGATCTTTGTCCACTCAACTGTTTAGAGACGAAATTATTTGCTAGATTTGAATTGCCATGCCCTTCTGATGTAATTTTTCATGTTATTGGCAATTATGATAGTAAAGGAGAATATAATGTGCATCGAGTATATATTTGTTCGGATTTGACTATACCTCCTTTTCATGATGAAATGTATGTCTAGAAGACCGCATGTGTATACGTAATTCTCTATCAAGTTCCTCTAGTTGTTTAAATGAGTTACAGGTTGGTTTGCAAGAAGGGGAGTGTTGTGGTTTTTCGACTAAAAAGATTTCAGGATCCAACCATATGGCCATCAAGAAATGTTCCTCATCGGATGTTGTGATAGATAAATATAAGTTCAAAATGCTCCATGATAAGATGAAACCGAGGACGGTTTCCAATCAAGAAGGGGAGGATGATGAGGACACAACTAGCTCGGATATAACCATGACTACCTTGTGTATTAATCAGCCAAAGGTTAACCAGTTCTACATAAGATTTACTTGTTATATTTTTGAACATACGTTGCTACACAATGAGTTTTGTTTGTTTTCGTTTGCAGAGGTACTTGCTTGGATGAAGGAAAAGAAGCCGAGCATAACGAATGCATGGAATATCAAAGAAGTTGATTGGGGACCAAACCAAGACCTTCTCCAAGTCGACTTCGGGTGCAATTCGGAGTCCAGGACCAGTCTGCACTAAAACGGGCGCCCAGGTCGCATACGTGCTCGGATTGGGGCATTCTTTATATGGATGGAAAGCTAAGAAGATAGCATTTCCAATGGTTCTGGTCCCATGTCCAAATTCATTACGAGTCATCGGGAATTGACCGAACAAATTGACGTTCAGAATCTGTCCCGGCGCTGCGACGCCGTATTTGGGCCTTTGGCCCGTGTATCGTGTCGGAGCCCATTAGGGTTGCGTCAAGGGGTGCTTGCACGACCCTAAACTCCATATATCAGTAGCCATCACTATTGTTAGGTTTTGGGTTTTGCTTAGATTAATCTGTCAAGAACAGTTTCGCCGCTAGATCGGTTTGTAAGACCCCAACTTGTGAGCTTAATCATTCATCTGCAATTTTGGTTGTATTTTATCTCGTTCTTGTTTGTGTTCTTCGATTGGCAAACAGGGATTAGCCTTCTCAGCGAGGTCACCCGCGTTTCGACACGGGTGATAACCAGAGGAGACGTGGTGCTGCGATTGCGGGGCTCAAGAGCGTGCGCGTTCAAGAAGCCGGATCGATTTGTGTCGCGACTCCGTCCAAATCGTTGTTTATCAGAACCTTTCGGAAGGTCGGGAACTCTAGTGTACATCAAGATGATGAGGACACAACTAGCTCGGATATAACTATGACTACCTTGTGTATTAATCAGCCAAAGGTTAACCAGTTCTACATAAGATTTACTTGTTATATTTTTGAACATACGTTGCTACACAATGAGTTTTGTTTGTTTTTGTTTGTAGAGGTACTTGCTTGGATGAAGGAAAAGAAGCCGAGCATAACGAATGCATGGAATATCAAAGAAGTTGATTGGGGACCAAACCAAGACCTTCTCCAAGTCGACTTCGGGTGCAATTCGGAGTCCAGGACCAGTCTGCACTAAAACGGGCGCCCAGGTCGCATACGTGCTCGGATTGGGGCATTCTTTATATGGATGGAAAGCTAAGAAGATAACCTTTCCAATGGTTCTAGTCCCATGTCCAAATTCATTACGAGTCATCAGGAATTGACCGAACAAATTAACATTCAGAATCTGTCCCGACGCTGCGACGCCGTATTTGGGCCTTTGGCCCGTGTATCGTGTCGGAGCCCATTAGGGTTGCATCAAGGGGTGCTTGCACGACCCTAAACTCCATATATCAGTAGCCGTCACTATTGTTAGGTTTTGGGTTTTGCTTAGATTAATCTATCAAGAACAGTTTCGCCGCTAGATCGGTTTGTAAGACCCCAACTTGTGAGCTTAATCATTCATCTGCAATTTTGGTTGTATTTTATCTCGTTCTTGTTTGTGTTCTTCGATTGGCAAACAGGGATTAGCCTTCTCGGCGAGGTCACCCGCGTTTCGACACGGATGATAACCAGAGGAGACGTAGTGCTGCGATTGCGGGGATCAAGAGCGTGCGCGTTCAAGAAGCCGGATCGATTTGTGTCGCGACTCCGTCCAAATCGTTGTTTATCAGAACCTTTCAAAAATAAACAAAATTCATTGTGTAGCAACGTATGTTCAAAAATATAACAAGTAAATCTTATGTAGAACTGGTTAACCTTTGGCTGATTAATACACAAGGTAGTCATGGTTATATCCGAGCTAATTGTGTCCTCATCAGAAGAGAGCGAGACAGGGATGGCAGGAGACACTGCGGCGAAACACGAAGAAGTTGAGAGGAGCGATGCGGGATTTCTCAGGAAGCAACCTATGAAAGTTCCCTGCTCTTTCAAGTTCCTTCTTCTCTAAGCTTTTCTTTAAATCAATCTCAGCCATCCACACCTAATCCGACGGCTGAAACATCTAGGCCCCGTTGTTAATTTTGGTAATTAATGACAAGCGCTAATTATGGACTAACGATTCTTTTGAGTTACACATATTTGAGTTATGATTACACAATATGAGTGCATGGATGATCACCGAGGACGTTTTTCGATGGTGCAAAGCGAAAGGATTGAAGATGGTAAAACTAGCGGTTTTATTTTAATTCATCGAGGGGTTTGGGCGATCAAATTTGCTAAAATTTATTTATAGCTTTGCCGTACTATCAAGGGGGGTAATGACCTATCAAAGAGATGATCAAAATGCCACATTAGATCATTTGCACTTAAGTTTTGGTTTGCATCTTTAATTTTCTCCTGTTAACTGTCCCTGGGCGGTCTGACCGAAGTGCTCTACCCAGTCTGACCGGGACTTTGCGCTGGTCTAATCGTGGCACACTAGCCGGTCTGACCGGCCCTTCTTGGCGGTCTGACCGGCCACTTGCCGCCGGTCTGACCGGCCGGCTGGAGGCTGGATAGCCGCCTCTGGCCTGGCGATCCAGAGCCGCTAGAGCCGCAATCGGTCAGATCGAGCCGATGGCAGTCTGACCGAGCCAAGGGCGGTCTGACCGGCCGTTTGGCCTCCGGTCTGACCGGCCCCGTGGTCCCAGTGCATTTAATGCAGTCCAATGGCTAGTTTTCCAACCGTTGCGAAGTAGTCCGGTCTGACCGGCCACACAATGGCGGTCTGACCGAAAATACACAGAGTTGGTGGATTTCGTCCCCAACGGCTAGTTTTTGGGGTTTGGGGTATAAATACCCCCCATTTATAGCAAGGGGGTTCTCTTGGCACTTGTTTCAATTGCATACACCCCTTGCACCTCTCTCACACTCACTTGAGTCTTTGTTCATTCTTTAGTGTGGTTGAGAGTGGATTAGCCAAGAGTCAAGTGCATTTGCTTTCTTGTTGAGTTAGTGTGGCACTTGATCATCTCCAAGCCGGGTCATCGCTTATTACTCTTGGAGGTTGCCGCCTCCTAGACGGCTTGTGGAGATGCTTGCCCGATGACCTCTCCAAGGAGATTGTGGAGGAGGCCCGGTGCCGATTGTGAGTGGTTTGGAGTTCACCACCTTCAGAGTGAAGGAAGAACTACCCTAGTGATCGAGACTTGGGTAGTCCTCTCCGTGGGCCGGCTCCCATCTTGCCCACCCCTTGACGAAGGGGGCGTGTGGTGGCTTCGTGGTTGAGCGGTGGAGTTGGGCTCGCCTCAACGGAGACGTAGGAAACCGGCGAGTTTCCGAACCTCGATGAAAAACTTCTTTGTCTCTTGTCCCTTTACTTATTGCATTTACTTTTGTGCAATTTACATTGCTAGAGACATACTTGAGTCACTATCACCCTAGGTTTGCAAAACATAACTTAGTTGCTTAGTTAGACTTGTCCCTTACCGAGCCTAGCAACTTAGGTTAGCTTTGATTAGGTGTCATTTAATTTTAAATCGCCTATTCACCCCCCTCTAGTCGACATCTTTGATCCTACAATGGCCAACAAAAATTGATATTGTTGTTGTTCTTCAATCTGCCCCCGAGCTGGCCTCTTTGAACAACTAACTCATCAACTGTTCTCTTGATCAAATTTTGCAATGTGTCCGCCAAAACTCCAGATTGATCGAACAAGGCTCGATGAACTGCTTCATCAACTGTATCTTGAAATGTTTCAACTATCGGCTTGGGGAATTGAGTCTCCTGAATTGGTTCTTGTTGCGTCATGACGAAAGATTGAAGCCAATGTTTCTGAAAGTCAACCATGGATTGTTCCATCTGCTGCCTTTGCTCTTCTATCAAATTCTACATTGTGATCAAGATCTTGGCATCAACTTCTTTCTCAAACATATTGGTATAAAACTCGTGTCCCACCGGACGTGCCAAATCTGTGTTGACAAAAAATTCGCGTCCAGCTGATAATGCCAAATCTGCGTTGACACAAACCGTGTCGAAACACACGAAGGCCTAGGAGATCTGCTTAGCTCCAGTGCAGGTCCTAAAATATTGATGGAATGCGGGCGTGCCAGTCAGGTTGATCCTGCAACTGACAAGATATATAAATTGACGATCAAATAGCCGATCAGCTGAAAAGCCGATGGAGCAACACTAGCCGATGTAGCGATACTAGCCAATGTCAATAGGAATCGGCTATATGTCCGATGTAGATTCTGACACTTGGATAAATGATATAAAAAGCAATCGGACAAGTAGTAAGAACTTGTAATAGTACAACAATATAATCCAATAGAAACCAATCAGTCAATAATGATATGATAGAATAAATGTTGATCCGATAGTTAAAGCATACATCGGCTGGAGATCCGATGTCGATAAATCCAAATGATTAGATAATCAGTTAAACCTTTGTTGCGATCGGCTAAAACCAACTTATATGTAATTCTCATATGCCGATGTAACGTCCAGATAACTCATCGGCTAAAACCCCGATGAAACCCTTATTGACAATCAAAGGCAGGCTAGTTTTTATGATTCTAAGCACGACTTAGTAGGTCAAACTCAATTGACGCAGCACTAAGTATGAAAGAAAACATAAGGTCTAAACAATCAAGCCTTTGATTGATTTTCAAGGTGGTCATGTGTTAAATTTAACCAAGACAGTAAAACCATTAAAGAGAAATTTAACGCATTAGATAAGATCGACTAACCCTCCAATGTAACATTAGCATGAACTTATCGGCTTAACAAGATTTAGACTATCAACAACAATCTAGTAGGTCGAACCCAATCGATGCAGTACGAGATTGTATATAATAATCTAACGCTCAATGAGCCGATAAATCTGTCTAATGTGATGGATATAACAAATCTATCAAAAACATCATTGTGATTGTAGAGAAATATCGGCTAAGACAAAAGATCAGACCTAACCGAGACAGTCCTAGCTAAACCGATGCGTCTCTAAACATAATGCTATTAAAGATAGAATCGAAATATCAAGTAGGCAAATATATCAACCGAACCAGAGCGATTCAAAAAGTCAAAGCGATACAGCCTTGCAAAACACCAGTGTAGCCGATACATTCACCAGAGCCGGCGGAATGTAGGACTTACCCCTTCGCCAGAGATAGAAAACCGATACAACCCCACGTCTGGTGCCAAATTCCATCGGTTGATAAGTAAAACCTCGGAAAAGAGGGTGATGATGCACCGAGACTTGTATATTGATCGAGAGATAGATTACATAGAACCTCGGTGTACATATTTATACCCATGGGTAAATACTAATCCTTATTGGACAAGACATAAATTTTCCTAAAGATAAAGTAAAAGATACAAGTTCTGATCGGACTCTAAACACTCTAAACGATCTTTCCTAAAAATAAAAGAAAACTAACTGACTTTCCCTAATTAATAGATAAATTGTCATGCCGCATCCTCCTTGCCTCTCTGCTCCGTGCCATTGTCGACGCCGGGCCTACGAACAGCAGCGAGCGGCGACGGCCGATGGGAGAGAGAAGAGCGGCGGCGAAGAAAAGCGTGTAGAGATGGGAGGAGGAATATATGTAGGGCCCATTGTTGGCTAGTGACTTTGGCTGGCCAAGTTTGGCTAGTGAAGGGAGGGTTTTGACCCGCCGGATGGGTTGGTCAAGCCATCCGGTTGGAGAGGCTGTTGGAGGATTTTTTTAGTTACAATGGCTAAAATTTGGCTTTGAGAGTCACTTGGAGAGATTATTGGAGATGCTCTTATGCGACGCTTAATGATACCCAATATGATGATAGTACTTTCTGTTCTTTTCTGCCGGATGACTAAATATCTAGATTATTTTTCATAATTATTCGAGATACAAATGAATGAATTAATTCTAATAAAATTTGACAAAGGATTTAAAACAACATTCTAAGAAAAATATATAGAAAGTTTTTGGCAAAATCATACCGTTTAAAAGCTAAAAAGCGTTTGTTTGGTTATGCTGAAATAGAGATAGGTTGAAGGTAAAGAACACCGATAGTGTTTAGCCTCGCGAACCAAAGGGTCTTTCAGTTTTCGTAGTCTGCGTATGTTTCCGTGAAAAGAATCTTGCCACTATAGACAATTATCTAAACTCAATAAAGGAGACAATTCAAAACACGTTCCAGTTATATCAGTATTATCAGATTTGGGCCACACGCAAGCCAGGTCAACAACGAACAGTTTTGAGATCACTAATTAAACCAGCCAAAAAAAAATTGGATTTACAGTTGCATAGTTTTAAGGGATTAGATCAATAAAGTAATGGTACATAGTCCAGGGCCTCAAAATCCTCCCGTGTGCAATTCTCTATCTGATATAAACCACTGAAATTGTAGAGAACAATTGATCAAGGCATGCTTTTGAATCGAAGGCCAATTTTTCAAAGCTGCCTTGTCCTACTTTTTGATACATAAAAAATGTCTTTAAACTTAAGAAGGAAGCAGTGCTACAAAATTGCCTCGCGGGACTTCCTCTACAGAATACATCTCAACTCTTGAGAGCTCAAATGGTCTGTAACACCCCCTCCAAATTCCCATCGCTTGTGAAGGTGACCCGTTCAGCCTCTTGTATCGAATTTCATCTGTGGGAATGGTTGCAAAAAATGCAAGGTTGTCCTTTGTGTGACTTACAACATTTAAGGGGTTTTTCTGCATCAACCATCTACTACCCTACAAGTCCTCGCTCTCTTCTTTTAGTCGGATTGGATGGATTACAACTCCATTTTGAGCCGATTGGACACGGCCCCATCTACCAAGGCGAGGCTCCTGACAATAAAAGATGTCAGTATAAAATTTAGGATTTTGAAACAGAACTAACAAGAGCACTGTATTGCAACAGTATAAGACTACGGAATGAATGAACATAAATGATATCTTTGCACACTAGTCCACTTGTAGTGCTAGGATTACAAGGCAGTAGAATTCCTATTCATCAGCTGATGAACGAGAGAATACTATGATGAATCTGCAACTCTGCATTCACTTTTGAGGTTGCATATCATGGAGTTTCAAAACGTAGCGGGATATATGCAGGCTGCTCTACTTCTATTTAAAATGTTGCAAGTTGTGTACAGTGGGATCTTTAGTTCAATCAGTTAAATGTTTAGTACTGTTCAGTTCGCCAGAAAGATAAGTTCAATACAGTTGCTGGTTCCCAGTCTTTATCTGCTGAATATCTCGTAAGCTTTTTGGTCAATGTTGTGATATTTTCCATTGTCATCAATGAAAATGGATAGGGTTTCCATGTTCTAATAAAGTTTCACGAAGTCGAGAACTCAAGAACTTAATGTCAATGACAACTAATTACTTAAGAACTTCATATTAAACCAGAAATTAAGTTTTTCCATTCCTGTTGCATTCTCAAGAAAATCTTGGGAACATATTGATATCAAAGGTTAAAAAAAAAGCTGAACTTTTCAGTAACAATTATCAAGGGGGATTTAATATACTGACCTGGCCAACACCAGCAACAATAAAGCGTCCAGATTTCGGGATGGCGAGAGAATTAACAAATCCATCCTAATAATGGCAGAACAAAATTTATCAACTATTTGCAACCCACAGTAAAAGTATTTAACACTCAGTTTTTTTCTAGCATTGGTAGCACAGTAACTTTTCTAGCATTTGTAGCACAGTAACCTTTTGTCATCTGAAACGATTGCCCCTTTTCTTGGAAAGTGCCATTTTCACTGTTTATTTATTGGGGGAAAGCAAGAGGCAGAAATTGCAATGTTTTCATTTTCTACCCAATTTAATTAATTGCATAAAAGAAGCTGAGCAGCTGTACTATTGTAGTATGGCATTTAGTAGGTGCACGGTTATTTCGTATTAATTCTTAGATCTTGGTGTCTTGATCTAAGACCCATGGTGGTCCTGATAAATGCTGTGAAACTGAGGGAGTGTAATTATCAGACCAAAGTACACACTACTATGAAGTACGACAATCAGAAAATGTTAGTGAACGTAACTACGAACAAAAATATTGACTCATTAATATGACCCTACCATCAACTGAAAATCCCAAAGGACCTAGAAGAGACAAGAAATTCCAGTAATGCCAAGTCAAAATGGTCAGAAATGTATTGGGACCTTGGTAGCTTATCTATGGTGCATTTTATTTTCATAATTACATCCAAAGGGTATCATGGAGTAGCTAGTGTAGCTTACCAGTCTCAAATTAAATAATGGCCGAATGCCCTTAGAATCAGGTTCAATAGCCCAAAGACGAACTGAACCATTTGCTGCTCCTGATGCAGCAAGATCAGAACCTCTTCTTGCAGCAACAGCACTAACCCATGACTGGGCTGACGAGACACTTTCAGCTTTATGTATACCATTTTCTGCATTTGAGGTGCAAAGCAATAGATAAGAAACACATACACACAGAACAAAAAATACTGTGGTGATGGCGAAAATTGATATTCAAATTAATTGACATCTCAACGGCAAAAAAAAAACTATATGGTAACAGAACGAGAAAAAGGGTGAATAAAACAGATGTAAATTCAACGTATAGGAAAACTTTGCATGTAGTAAACTGTTCTTCATATAGCATCTTACCCTTAACATTATTTTCAAGCAAATTAAGGTTGTTACGGAATACTTGATGAGCATTTCTTATTATGTGAGTTGGCTTCTTTCTCATAATGCTCCAAAGCTCAACACTTCCATCATCAGATCCAGTTAAAAATTCCTTGTCGTCAATAAAGCAGCAGCACTCCAATGATGCAGTAGCAGGAGCACGGAACAGTAGTTGTGATTCTTCTGGTATCTGTCCACACAAGAGTTTTCAACTGTCAGGTTAAATACTGAGTCACACACCTGAGTCAAGCCAGTCTTAAGTGTCATCCATAAATTCATGTGGTCCAATCAGTTTTACCTTGGCCAGCATCATTATGGTTATTTAGTTTTCCCATTTGAAAATGATACGAGTACAGTTTTTTTCTACGAGACATACTTCCATAATATTATAACATTATTTGGGATTCACAAACAATATATGAATTTTGGTTAGTCACGCACCATAATGAACAACGGAAAAAAATTATTTCTATATATCTTAATCCTAGAACAATGTTTAATTAGACAGTTTCTTTCACTTATCATACGTAAATAATCTAGTGCATGTGCATACACAAGCTTTTAAGGAAATATGTACCTTCCAAAGATGCATTGTTCGGTCCCGTGCTACAGTCAGAAGCCTATCTTTACTAAGTGCATCTATTGTCAAGACTTCGTTCTGATGGCCAAATAGGCAGTTCATATATGTTCTGTCTTCTGCATTCCACTGCATTATTTTACGGTCAAAAGAACCAGAGAATAGCTCCAATGAGTCTGGTCCAAAGGAAAGACAGGATATTGCTCCTCGATGACCACTAAATGCCTGATGAAAATAATCAAAACAGACGGTTATAATGTTGAAAGAACAAGAAAGATGGCACCAATAAGAGCTCAGTTAAACTGCAAGGAAAGTTACTCTGATCTTCCAGCATTAAAAAAAATTGCAGTGTAAAACCCAGAACTATGGCTATTTTAGATCAACTAATACATTCTACCCCTGAAGAATACCACTCCGAGATTCTACATTGCCTTCTTGGTGGCTTAAAAAAAAACAACATTATATCTATTTTGCAACCAAAACACTGTTTAAGTCTAACAAATAACATGACTCAAATACTTCCTCTGTGGACCACAAAAAATAAAGTCTATACAGTCCATGGAAGTCTTATAGCAACCTTTCAGTTTAGTTGAATATGTTCATATGTATCAGAGGAAATTGTTGTGAATCTCTGATAAAGCATTGAACTAGGTGTTCCTTTACAGGTTGCATTGACAATAAACAAGCTAGAAATTGAATAATATTTCCGTGCTCAAGCTTACTTGCAACAACCTGGCATCAGCTAGAATAACAAAACAAATGCACCAGTGAAAAATGGGTATATGCAAAACAGGTTATTTGTAGTGCTACATAGATTTGCAAGCAGCACTTGATTATGCACTTGCTCTTTACCTACACAATATTGTAGGGTAGGCAACAGCTGTTGGACAGGACTGTCCAACAAGAATTAGGCATGGCAATGCATGTACAGATATAGACACATCACACATAACGCAAAACGACAATCACATGGTCCAAGGATGCAAGCAAAATTGCATTTTTCAACTATATATCAGAAATTTAAATTACAACATGTTATTATGAAATTGCTGTACTAACTACCTGTATGTGCTCACGTGACCGAACATCCCATAAATGGATGTGACGATCCAAACCTCCGCTTGCCAAGTAACGACCATCTGAACTAACAGCTAGAGCTAATACTTGCTTACTTCTTTTAGCTGATAGAGGTGGCTTAGCATGATGAGAAAGCAAGACATTTTCACTTGGCCATAAATACTTCTCACTTTTTCCAGTTTCAACATCCCAATGCACAATGATTCCATCCTTTGATGCTGAAAATCCCTTATCACTGTCCTTGGATAAAACAACAGCAGTAACTGGTTGTCGGTGCTTCACGAGCATCTTAAAGCCATCCTCTGGGTCTGGTTGTAATATCCTGCAATAGTTTTGCAAATTTTAGTCATATCTACTTTAAACTCACCATTTATATGATCAGTATTTCAACAACACTTATATTATCTTATTGCACCTTTTAGTTAGAGCTTAAAAAAATTGTTGGATTCAATTAAAAAGTTATCATATTCATATAGCTTTTAACAGCTGTAGACAGTTACCACACCCAGACAACTGATGTCGTATAACAAGTGACTTGTGGATAGCACCTTCAGCAATCACGAAGACAAATGCATATCCCCGAGCCATCTAAATGTGTATAGTTCTTCCGCTCACGTTTCATCCCGTTTCAGCATGCTAGTTTTGGAACATTATTCAAACAGATCCCACATGAATTAAAAATATAACCTAAGTAAAAAGTAAATGGATGGGATGGCAAGTGAGAAATTATTGGAAGCTCCACATGCAAAGCATCTCTAATTTTGTTGATAAAATAAATGCCATATAGTTGAGGTGTTGAGGGCATATATAAGGATTAAAAAAATGGTTTTAAAATGAGAACATAAGCAGGTTGCGGGAAACCAGGCACTTAATGCCCCTGAGTCTCCTGTTTACCTTTCTTTTGATTTTATATTCTTTTCCATGAGCATTAATTCAAATTAAAATCAAGATGAGATTAAATTAGTATAACAGCAAATATTTACACTCTGTATGAAACTAACAGGTCTGAGACAGTAGAAGTACCACATAGCAGTCATTTTAATCCATGGGGGCATATGTGAATATGTGATTTTATTCTATACCCATTTTATGACTAGTTCATTACTGAAATTGGGTGGAGTTCTTGCTCTAGGTTCTTACTAATTAACCACTGGAGACCATTACAATATTCCAGTCAGATATTTGCAGATGCATGTCGACAAAAGCAACACCTTCCATTTTAATTATGAAAATAGGATCATATCCAATCAGCCAAAACATACATAATCATGTAGCAATATTTCCTTATATTTTAAACGCCCCAGTTTGTGACTACTGTCTAAGCAGAATAGCAGATTCTGCGTGAATTAACATTAAGCCAAACAACACTTAACATACACAATCATGAATTAACATTAAGCCAAAGTGAATTGGGACACCCAAACAACTCTATGTTCAAATGTTTCTCCAACTTTCTTCCATTATGGCACATCCCACTACTTCTTGCGACTATAAACGATTTTCCTCCATTATGGCACATCCCACTACTTCTTGCGACTATAGACGATTTTCCTCTCATGGCTCTAACAGAAAATTTTGAATATAGAGTTGTTTGGGTGTCCCAATTCAGTTCCACCAATGCACTTCCTGGACCCATGAAAGGACAACTGCTTGAATCCCAAGAGGCCAAGAGTGCATCGTTCACAACAAGAACTTCACATGTATTTCAAAACTAACTTTCTCATGTTGCAAGTAAGACCGGTGTAATACAAATATATGACAAATAGTTGAGAGCAGCAAATACAAGATAACAAGAATCAAGAATAAATAAGAGGTTTTAGAAAGTTTGGAGGATCCAGGACAGTTTAGGTAACCAGGACATTTTAACGGTTGGTTTCAGGACCGCTCTAGTTTGGTGTTGCTCTCTATATTTTTCCCCTCGATGTAATTTGTCCGGTTGGTCTTATATAAGCAATAAACCAATAACATAAGATGTTGGCAAAGTTAGCATGAAAATAAATACCACTTTCCACATAGTAGTACAGAACCTACTGGTTCAAGCCAGTATAGCCCTTTATTTCCCTCCATGAGGATATATCGTTCTATCACCACACTCAGATGACCAGATATTAGCAGGAATGCTGTTAATATTCCAACCCTAAATGCACCTACCTATGTGCCTAATCAAAACCCCAAACGCATACATGTAACCTGATGTGTGCGCTTGTCAGCTCGCAAAATGCAAAGGGTTTCATTTCGAACTAATCAATTAGTACTAACAATGTAATCTCTGATCCCATTGTTGCCCCAAAACAAAAGAGGTACATGTCCTCTTCATTTCAAGTTATGAATTGTGACTACTCACGAAATTCTCGTGAAAATTCGTAGCAATTGAGGGCGCAAACATCCAGAATTACTGTCTACATAGAACCAGAGACAGAGAGAGAGGCTGTAAGTTGGAATTTGCAAACTCCCACCATTACGGTGGTAAAGAAGATCTCACCTGTCGGCGAGCTCCATCCGCTTCCTGCCACTCTCCTCGAATTGCCTCTTGAGGAGGATATCGGCAACCCGCCTCCGGCCGGCTTCCTCGTCCTCGTCTTCCTCCTCGTCATCCTCCCTCCTCCTCCTCGCCGCGTCCGTCACCTTCTTTAGAAGCTCCTTCGCGATCCGCATCTTCTTCTCCCCCGCCGTCTCCTCCTCCTCCTCCTCCTGCTCCTCCTCTTCCTCTCCATCGTCGTCGACGCCACCAGCAGGCGCCACGCCCTCCAAGTCGCTGTCCTCGCTCTCGATGTCCTCGTCGCGGCCGCCTCCGCGGCGCCGCTTGGGCTCGGACTCGAAGAAGGGGTCCTCATCCCCTCCGCCGCCGCCGCGGGAGGAGCGTGGCTTCGGCCGCGAGACCCGCTTCCGCGGACGAGGCGCCATGACCGGGGGAGGGAGGGAGCGGTAGCCGCGGGTTGCTAACGCAGCTCGGCGGACGACTCCGGCTGTCAAGCTTCGACGGCGGCGGCGCGAGGGGGACGAGGGATGCGGCGGGAGGTGGGAGAGGCGAGGGTTTAAGGGGAGGCGGCGAGAGAGAGTGAGAGAGAGGCGGCGGTGCGTCGTGGTGGTGGTTTGCTAGGGTTTTGGGCCCGATGGATCGCAACTCGCAAAATGGGCTCTGTTGGGCTTTTGTCTCGGCTGAAGTAAGATGCTGTGTCATATTCACATCTCTGCTTGTACTCCCTCCATGAAGAATCCCTTATATTATGAGCACCTGACATCCAAGAGAAAAAATGAAACGTTTCCCTCCGGACCGTCCGGCAGCTAAGTAGAGAGAGCGTACTTTTGTATAGAAGCTGAGCGATGGGACCGAACCAGCATGCATGACTCAAAGAGAAGAGAAAGCTAGCTGCATGCACCTCTGTTTTCTTTTTCTAATGCATGTAACAACTTCATTAAAAATCTTCAAATGGTCTTGAACCATTTGTCTAATTTATAAACCAACTGTATCTTTATATTCGTAACAATTAAAACTTCATAAAATCATGCAAGATTATATTCTAATAAAAATATATTTAACACTTTTTTGTTATAATTAAATCTTTAATAATAAGATATCATATTATCATATTTTGATTTTTTTTAGTTTTTTTAGTAGATCTTTTAAATGTTGCAAACGATATTATTTCGATGTTTAAGTAAGTATTTTTTTTGATGTTTCATGAGGTCATTTCTAAATGTTGCGCGTGATGTTTTTTATGTTTCATTAAGTATTATGTGATGTCTTAATAGTTACAACTCAATGCTTCATACATAATATAAAATTGTTTCAATAAAATCAAGTTTTTGCAAACATGTTGTATGTTTCATACTTTTTTTGATGTTTCACTAATGAGGACTTAATATCTAAGATAGTGGTTGTCGGTGTTACAGTCAATATTTTTGAATGTTTCCATATGTTTGAAGTATTTTATGAAGTGAGTTGGAACGTTTGATCAAGTAATAAAACAATTTTCTATGACGGATGGAACTATGCTTATTTTTGGGTCATATATATTATTTCATTAAAATACAATTGTGTGAGATTTTAATGTAAAGATTTAGGTGAAACAAATATAACAATGTAATCAAATCGTAGATTAAACAAGTAATTTAGTAGAAAAAATGTTTAAAGCCTACACGAAAGGATGAGCAACACGGCTATATGACGAATTATTCTCACACCAACAAATGCCAATCCTCTCACTAACTTTGCTGCACCTCACACTAACGATGGCTTCAACTCCACCTCCACCTTGACTCGTGTTCTGAGTTATGGATGCAACTCGCCAAATGAAAAAACCAGCGAGATGAAGCCTCATTGCAGCAGCCTCCGTCCTTGACCTCTTATTGAGAAAGAAGTGGCTCATCAACAAAGAGAAGCAAGGATATTTTGGTCTTTCTGAAGCTAACTTAACAGCCCATTCACGTTATATTGATGGCATGGTATACAGGATATACAAATTTCAATCCAGTGCCATATAAGGGAATAACATGTTTTTGATGATATATAAGGAAGGCAAAATTGGTTCCATGTCATCTAAATTTCCCCTGTGTAGTCTTAAGCCCAGTACGATTATGTTTATTGGGCATGTAGCCAATTGGTTTGCCAGACACACTCAATTAGCATGCCATTAATTAAGTAATATCAACTATTACAAAACGAAAAAAATAGATTTATTTGAATTTTTAAATAAACTTAGAAAGTGTTTTTAAAAATCATACTGTTTAGCGGTTTGAGAAATTAACTGATGAATCAAAGTAGATAGTACTTCTCTACTACTTTAAAAACAAAATCTGCTTGATTTGTTTGTCCATTGGTTTTCCTCCTATGTTGTATGTATGCGTCCACTTGAATCATGGCAGCGCACGATGGGGAGAAAGGAGGTTAGGGTTTGGGGCAGCGTGGGAAAGCGATGGAGAGAAGACGGAGGGAGAGGAGACGGATGCGATGCTGCGCATGAGAGGAAGAAGGCGCGGAGAAGGAAGAATGGCAGACGGAGAAGTCGAGGGACGGAGGGGAGAAGCTGGCGGCGATGCGCTGGAGAGGAAGGTGGCGGCGGATCGAAGATGGCGCGGGGAAGGAAGGGAGAAAGCACGGGGGGAAGAAGAGTGGTAGAGGGAGAAGCCGAATCCAGGGGAAGAGGAGGTGGAGGGAGAAGTTGGCGACGATGCGCTAGAAAGGGAGGGGGTGGCGGGTCGAAGATGGTGAGGGGAAGTAAGTGCGGCTAACGACGCTTGTGTTAGGGGGATCGAGAGAGAGAGAGGCGGAGTAGTGTAGAAAGGATATCAACAGCTAGATCTAAAGTGTAGCGAAAAATCCTGGGAAGAATCCCAGCCCTTGCAGGGAGAATCATCATCACCCCTACGCTCTTTTCTCTATCTCTATCTTTATCTCTTTTCTATCTCTATCTCTACTATTATAAAAATTAAAGATGTTTTCGCTAGAATTTTGATACGTCATCTGTGTTTGAGTTGGTTTTTGAATTGGTTATACGTCGTCTGTATCCAATTCGATATGAGTCTAGAATAACTATTATACACTCCCATCCCAACCCAACCCATCTCCCTCCTAGCCCAACCCAACCGACTCACACCATCCCGCTGCCCCATCTCGCGCGCCCCTCCCCCGATCAACATCTTTTTTTCTCTTCATTTTTTTCTTTTTCTTTTTCTCTCTTTTTTTTCTCTCGATAATTATATTCATCTCTCTCTCTTTTTAATCTCTTCTCTTTTCTCATCCCTTTTCTCCTTTTTCCTCCTTTTTCTCTCCTCATAGATATTTTCTTTATGCGACAAGTTTGTTATTTTGCAAATATTTTTTATCTATAGTAAAAAATTTTACTAATTGAATAATCAAAATTTTAATCTTTGATCCATGATGTATAGCAAAATACATATGCATCAATTTTGTGAGGCTATGAAAATGTATACATAAGAGATTTTTTTAATGTGATGATGTATGAAGCGAGCGTAACCAAGTTCAATACTATTGTTTTGTTTGTTTTTAAATTTGTCAATTAAATTGACAGAGTTTTTATATACTATAGTTTGCTATATACGATTTAAATTGTAGTTACGTTCCTCTCGCCTGCCGCCTCCGCGCGGCCGCCGCGAGCGTCCCCATACCCACGCCCCGCCCCGCCCCGGCCCGGCCGGCGCCATGTCGAGCTACGACGAGGAGTGCTTCTACGACTACGACGACGACGACGAAGAGGCGGGCTGGGACGACGGCGGCGACGAGATGGAGGAGGCGGACGATAACGGCGGCGGCGACGCCATGCTGGTCAAGGAGGAAGCGGCGTTGCCGGAGCGCCCCGTCGATTGCGGTGGGTAAAACCATCCAACGTACGTACGTATAGCGATCGCATCGAGCAAAGGGGATTAATTAATTGTTTGTTGTTAAATCTTGACCTGATTGATGATGCATATCAAGCATAATAAAGGAAGGAAACTAGAAACGAAATTAGATCAGATTCAATTTGCGCGTTCTTTTAGTTATTCTGGGAAAAAAATGAGCTGCGTTTTTAGATTACTTCTAATGCACATGCATAATATGTTATTTCTTTATGCTTTGCATTTGTAAAACCATCGGTGAACTTTAAAAATTCTTGCCAAATCTATTTTCAATGGATTTCTCCCTTTGATTTCAAATATGTATCGTTTTAGCATATGTTCTCAGATACCCCTCCCCCAAAAAAAAAATTGTGTTCTTGAACTGGAGTTGTATATGCACCTTTTCTTTTCTTGCTAGTTTGTCTTTACCAAATAAATGCTAGTTTTGTCACAAATAAGTGATTCATCCGTTTCAATGTAGTATAAATGAAGCGCAACAAAGTGATTTGACCAATTTTCCAAAATCTTCTGACACGTTTGGAACATGTATTTTGGATTCAGAGGGTGTATGCTTTAATGCACGGCTTAATGTTGTTCGAGTTTGGAATACTAGTGGAATACATACTTTTCTGAAAGGGATATGTGAGTTTGCAGCCATAATTAACTACCATGTTTATTTTTATTTGATAAATGGATAACATACTCACAAGCCTAAAAATCTAGTCCCATCCGCGCTGATGTTGTGCATAAAAACATCCACAAGTAAACCTCCTTATGTTTTCTATTGTTTCTTCTCGTTTTTTTAATTGAAAAGCATAGCATCATGCTAACTTAGTATAAACCGAGCAATTTGAAAAGCCACATGTATGTTGATGGCCCAGCCACTTTCTTCCGCACACAGCGCTCTCTTGCTCACTTGATGAGACACACACACAAAAACAATGAACTGACGGAGGAAGAAGATAAACAGTACACAAAGGAATTTTTAACGCTGCACACCAGCGCTCAACACACACGTGCACTTGTATTTCACTTATCACCCACACCACCCCATACACCACTGATCACAGGACTAAATAGCCACGCACCGCCGTGGCCGGCACTCACCACTCCGCTGCGTTCGGCTGCACGACCCGGCCAAGGCACTCAGCTTAACAGCCAAGTCTTCACCCTACATGCAAGGCACATATTCCTGCATGAAGAGCTCCGCTAACTGATACAGGCCGGATTTTCTCCACTTAATCTTGACCACGCACAAACACCTGCATTAGTTCGTTGATCCACTCTTCATGCCATGCATCCGCACTTTACTTGACTTGGCCACTCCATCAAGCCATCGTGCACGGACTGCCGGCATGCACTCTAATCAAACTAACTTATGCATGCACACAACACGATCACATGACTGAACAACTCACACTAAGGATAAACAACAAGATTAAGTCTAACATATGTTGGGCTAAATTTAACCTGCTGACCGGATTGGTTAATTCTAAGTTAAATATAATTACTCCATCGGTTTCAAATAATTTGTCATTCTAGCAAATCTCACGTAAAACCAAAGAGATGTGACAAAATTACATCGTTACCTTCATTAAGTATATTCTAATTATTTTAACATCATTAAGTATATTCTAATTATTTTTCCATTGTGGTCATTACCCTAAAAAGTGCTTTCAAATGTGAGAACCAACAAGAACGACCAGTGATATGAAATGAAGAGAGTATATATAAGAAAGATTTGGTGTGCACTGCATAACCATGTGTGACTGGTGGTTAATAAAGTATGGGAAGAGCGGAAAAGCGTGGGGTGAATGAGGACTTGATTATGCAGATTTTTTTAAAATAACATGTTCACTTTTTTATATCAACAACCCAAAACTGGGTCGAGCTTTCTCATTGTGAAAGGTGTTGTTTTCTCATTTTTCTTGTATTAGCAAAATGCACATGTTTTACTATATAGGTAAAAGAAAAAAAATATAACAATATGTCATGGATAAAATATTTTTTTTATCAAATATACTAGTATTACTTATTTGCTTACCTTAATATATATAGTATTTACTTGGTTCAAACAAATATTAAACTATTGCATAATATGAAAACATATTATTGACTAAGTTGAAAAAGTACAAAAATAGTGGTGATGACAGAACCATCACCATCACTAGTGTCTTTTATAGTAGTATAGATATTATATTCTCTTAATAAAATGACGCGCATTTCTTACGTGTTTTCAAGAAAAAAACAAAAGTAAGATATTTGAGGGTCAAGTGAGAAAACATATGATTTAGGCCTAGTTCGAAGGAGCTGTTGGCATTGGCATATTAGTGATGTGCAAAACGAGACAATCATTAGCGCATAATTAGTTGACTATTAATTATTACAATGTGAAATATATATTTTTTATTTTTTTAACGAAACATATTGTTTAACAGTTCGAGAAACGTGCTCAAAGAGAATCAGAAAGCAACACACTTAGCTTGGCTGAGTTCGTTTTAGAGTTTGGAGTAGCAATTTTCTCGTTTTCCATTAGCGCTTCCCAAAATGGATAAAAGGTGTATTTTTGAAAAAAAAAACTTTTTATATAGAAGCTTCTTAAAAAATCAAATAAACTTATTATTTTTAAGTTTATAATAATTAATACTCAATTAATTATGTGCTAACGATTTACCTTTAGGAAGTTGTCACCTTCAAACCCTAAACGTACTCACCCATTTTTAGATGGGCTAATTTTTTTCCTTTGTAGATTGACTTGAATATTAATTTTAGCACCAAGCATTAGCATCAACATAATATTAGCGTTACAATATATATGAAAACATAGGGTTATATGGAAGACCCACAGTGGATAGCTTAATTAATTAGTTGAATTTGCACTGCTTTATTCTTGAGAAAGATGTACTGTACTGATTATCTTTTGATGTCTGTTGTTGTTGCAGGCCATTACAAAAGAGCCTCTTCCGGCTGCACAGGTAATGTGACTACTCCACCTGACATTGCTCAAAGTTTAGATTTTTTAATTTGCCTGACATAATATTGTTCTGTAGCTTGTGCTACAGCAATTAGTACTAGTAACAAATTACATTGTGTTTTTCTTGACATGCTCTACCCCTGTAAGTACACAGCAACAAGACCTGTCCATGGTGATGAACCTGCTCTACATAAAGCAGCACCAGGCTCGCGCCCTCCTCATCCACCACCGCTGGAAGATGGACTCCACATCCTGGACCACTTCGACAGGAAGGGCCGAGACCGCATGCTCAGGGACGCCGGCGTCGTGATCCGGCAGCAGGCGGAGGAGAAGAACAGCAGCAGCGGGCAGCGGCACGGCCATGTCGCCGTCGCCGTCGCCGCGCCCCGGAAGCAGCGTCACCTGCTACGTGTGCTTCAAGGAGGTCTCACCGGTCGCTGTCTCCACCATGGATTGCGGACACTGCTTCTGCGCAATGACTGTAAGTTGTTTTTTTTTCTCCATTTATTGTTTCTTTGTTTTTTCTCTTCTGTAAAACTACACCAGAAGAACTTTATAAATTGTGTTTGTGAAGAACTTATAATTGTGTTCATGAAAAAGAAGAATTATAGAATTTGGTTTCTTCGTCACTTGTTGCGTTGCCCTATTCTTTTTTCATGATCGGGTGTATCTGAATTGTTGAGTAAATAAATGGTTTTATGGTAATTGTTCAAGGTTATAAATAAACGAATTAATTATTATAAAGTTGAAAAGTAGTTCTGAAACAATATTATAAGAAATTCATACATATAAAGATTTTGCGAAAATCACATGCCCGTTAATCCATTCATCCATAAGGTAGACAAGTAGAAAATCTACCCAA
Organism: Oryza officinalis; assembly: GCA_008326285.1. Classification (NCBI taxonomy): domain Eukaryota; kingdom Viridiplantae; phylum Streptophyta; class Magnoliopsida; order Poales; family Poaceae; genus Oryza; species Oryza officinalis. The sequence continues at coordinate 40,285,903 of BDMV01000003.1, forward strand.
AATATTGTTATTGATATCAATTATCAAATTTTAAAAATAGATATTTTTAGCACAATTTAAAATTAGATGTTTTGCTGGTATTCCCTTCGTCCGAAAATATATAGCTTCAGATGTGGCTAATCAAGTATAGGACTATGTTTATGTATTTTAGGACAGAGTTAATTTTCGCTGGGAAATTTCATCATCAATTATACAGTGCATGCACAAGTTGGAAAGATTTTGCTTTTGCAAGCTGTGTGATTGTGATGTCTTGAAATTGTTCAGGTTGGACGGAGCACTTGTTCGCCTGTGTGAACGGCGGGCAGAAGCAGATCCGGTGCATGGAGGTTCGGTGCGCGGCCATCTGCGACGAGGACGTGGCGTAGCGCCTCCTCGGCGGCAAGTACCCCGACGCGGCGAGGCGGCTTTGCCACTCCCTCCTGGAGTCGTACGTGGAGGACAACGGCGCGGCGAGCGGTGGTGCGAGGTGTCGTGCCCGTGCGGCGCCAGCTTCTGCTTCAGCTGCGCCGCGCCGGCGCACTCGCCGTGCCCGTGCGCCATGTGGGAGCGCTGGGAGGCCATGTGCCGCGGCGAGTCCATGAACGTCGACTGGATCCTCGCCAACACCAAGACCTGCCCCAAGTGTTTCAAGGCCATCGAGAAGAACGGCGGTTGCAACCATGTCCGTTGCAAGTGCGGCCAGTGTCTCTGGTAAATACTAATACATTCTTAATTAACCTTGGCAATTGTCTCATCCATTCCATCGATCGCCATTGATGCGACGCTTCGGCATGCAGCTGGCTGTGCGGCGCGGCCACCGGGTCGGCGCATGACTGGAGCAGCATCGAGGGGCACAGCTGCAACCGCTTCAACGACACGGAGAAGAAGAAGGTGGACGACGCGAAGCGGAAGGTGCTCCGGTACACGCACAACTACGAGCGGTACAAGGCCCACGGCGACTCACGCAGGGCGGAGCTGGACAAGCTGGGCCCGGCCGTCGAGGCGCGGATGCGGCGGCTGCGTGAGGACCCGACCTCACGCCGGGCAGCAGGAACGCCGCCGAGGCGCTCGCCGGCGCACACCGCGCGCTGCTCGCCTCCCGCCACGTCCTCTCGCGGTCCTACGCCTTCGCCTACCACATGTTCGGCGGCGAGGAGCGGACGTGGGCGACGCCGGTGTCGGAGGTGGCGACGGCGCAGGAGATGGCGGAGAGGCACGTGGAGAAGCTGTCGCGGCTGCTGGCGCTGGACGTGCCGGCCATGCCGGAGGACGCACTGTGGCGGACGAAGCAGGACGCCGTCACGCTCACCGCCGTCGTGGAGAAGCACTGCGGCGAGATGCACAAGTGCATCCAGGACGAGCTGCTGCCCATGCTCGTCGAGCCCATGTCCATCGCCGCCTACCGCCGCGACGGGCCTATCAAGGACAAGGACTTCACGCCTTGTGCTGCCGCCATTAATTGAAAGTTCAGATGCCCTCTGCTTGCCAACTATGTTGTGCTCAGTAATAATGCCTTCTTAATTTGGAGCAAAGAGAATTTTTTTCTTCCGATTTCTATACAAATCGGAAGAAAAAAATTCTCCACAACATAGTTTTCCTATGTTTTCAAATGAGGTAGGGCCTCTTTGAATCGTAAGATTGAAAAAACAAATAAATAAGAAAAACACATGATTCTGACAGAAATACAAGTATAAAATATAGGATTGCAAAATATAGAAATGATCGTTTGATTGACCCGTACGAAGAATACAAGAATTTTTAGAGAGATAAAGACTGAAATGAAATTTCCTATGAGGTTCTATCTCATGTTAAATTTCCTTCAAAATTTATATGGAATGAGACATTCTATAGGAATTTCATAGGATTCAATCCTTTAATTCAAAGGGCTATATAGGAAAAAATTCTATAAAAATAAAATCCTATAAAATTCCTATGATTTTTCTTTGCATCAAAAGGGCCTAAAGTTTGTTGTGTTTGTTGCTTTAAAACCCACCTGAGTCATAGAGGTGTGCCACCTGAATCATTTGTTTTCTATTTTAGATGAGACGAAATTTTAAACCACTTTAATCTAACTTACATACTCTAAATCAAATGTGGATCTGGGATCAAGAACTGCCAAACAGGAGGATTCTTCTCTCTAACCTGACTCAGCGAGAAGGAGGGGGGGGGGGGCGCTAGTACTTAAAAATATAGAAACAATTTTTTAAAAAAAGAAAAAAACTAGCAAGATATATTTGTATATATAAATATAAAATTTATAGATAGAAATATATACATGGAAACCTTTTTCATATGTGTAGAAACTTTAATATAGCAATATTTTGTATAAAAAAATTAAATTCAAATTGAAATCAAAATCTGGCCTATAAATTTGCATACAAACTTTTGGTATATAAACTTTAGAGGTATATACTCTTAGGTGCAAAGCAATATTTTATATGAAAAAAATTGAATTCGAATTGGAATGCAAATCAAGCATATACAATCCCGATGTACAAATTTTCAATGTATAATTTTTGAGCAATTTTATCATCCTTAAGAAAGTACCGAGAGGTATTGTATTTTTTTGTGTAAAAATATGGTACCTCTTGGTACTAGGTACCTTGAGGTACTAAAACTTTTAGTGTAAAATATTGGTACCTTTAATGTAAAATGTTGGTACCCTGAGGTACTTTCTTAAGGATGGTAAAATTTTTCATAATTTTTAGGTGTACAAAATAATTTTGGGTGCATAAACTTTAGATGTGTAAACTTACCTAAAAATAAAAAATGTGTGATAAAAAACAAAAAAGAAAATTGCGCATTAGTATTTTTGTGACTCCCACTTTCTGTTCCCTTCCCTTCCAACCTTTACCGCTGCCGCCACATCTTATTGATGATCTCTCTACTTTTTATACAAAACAAGGCTAAATTAGAAACACCTAATTAGAATGAAAGGCTAAATTAGAAACATCTTTACCGCTATCGTTTTGGTTGTCTAGTCTGTGGTTTGCTCCTAAGAAGTTAAGAGGTGCTTTTTTGAGCTCGGCAACGATGACTTTGTGTTTTGAGGTGCAGTTGTGCCGCCGTAAGTCTGTTTTTTTTCTTCATGTGGGTCTTTAGCCGGTTACCCCAATTAACTGTGCGTTTATGAGGTTTTTGGCCCAGTTTTCTTCTAAAACTAAGCTAAATCTTTTCTTCTTAAATTTAAACAAATGCTCCCTATCCCCTTTTTAGGGTTACCTTAAAAAGAAAAATAGAAACACCTATCGCGACCTTTAGTTTTTAGAGTTAACAATGTCAAATTATAAACACAATCGCCGCGTTTTGGATAGGTCTACTACAACCATGTCACGCCGGATCTTAAACCCTGCGGGTCAATGTGGTGGGGTCGAGCCGAACAAGCTCGATCGATCGATCGGCCGCCTCGTCGCATCAAATTCAAAAAACCCTCCTAGATCGAGCTCTGACGATGGCCGCCCTGGGCGACAACGACGACGAGTGTTGCTACTACTACGACACCATTGATAGCGATGGGCACGGGGGGAGGAGGAGGAGGAGGAGATAGTGCTGGACGAGGACGACGTCAGCTTGCTCGACGGTCGCGCGCCGCCACCGCCGAACGAGGTGGAGCACCGCGTGGTTTGCTGGGCGAGTTCTATAATACCCCTAACCTGTATATCTCCCGTGTTCTCTCTCGAGTGTAGTGTGGCTTCAATGTGATAGAATTTTTTTTTCAGTTTTGCTATATATTTGTCGATAAATTTTCTCCCAAAAATTTCACAGATGTAAATATAGTGTAATTCGTAGTATAATTATATCATAACTTGCATGTAACTACAATATAACTTGAATGTAAATTTCAAAAATATTGCGATAACATGCTATTTTCGTGAAAGCGGAGGTCACGGGATCAAATCCCCTCACTTATGTGTGCGTTGTGATTTTTTTCTTCTCCTCTTGCACTAATCTTAAAGCAAATCTAATGGTTTTAAAATTATATAAAAGTTACATACCAGTTACATTGAAATTACATGTAAGTTACAATGCAGTTACACTACTATTGTACTATATTTACATCTGACAAATTTTTAGAAGAAAATTTGTCGACAAAAATGTATATATTTCTTCTGCAATGGGAATTAAAACCCTTGTTCTTGTGATTGAACTTGGCAGTTGGCACTAGATCGATCGAGTTCCGATATTGGGAAGGGATAGCCTACTAGATTTAATTAATTCCTTTGGAATTTCAACCAATGTGACCAAGTTAATTTTCATCATATATTAATTATTTGGTTTAGCGAATTTGCAGCCCTTTGCTGGGTCTCTTTCAATCTTGATTTCAGTAGTAAGAATTAGTATTTGATCCTATTGAGAAAAAGAAGTTCTAAAAAATAATCAGTTGGGCGAATCAAATTCGCATCTTCCAATACATGCCATGGTCTTTTGTGTACGAGTTGTCACTTTTGTCAAAGTAAATGGTCCGTTTATACAAGAAGATTTCATTGTTTCAATAAATTGTTACGAGAGTTAATTATTTTAGCTATATTTTATCCCCTTCCAAAATAATTGTTTCTGGATATATCATATTTAAACTCTGATTACTTGTATTTTTCAAAAATAAATATAAATGCTTAAGAAATATCATATTATCAAAATGTGTCGTACCATAAACATAAGCTTTAAGCTTTCATTCACTGTAGTCTAATCATTTAAAAATTGTTAATAGTCAAAGTTTAATAAGTATTTGGGCATGAAGTATTATCTTGCTTTTTCAAGAAAATATTCACATTTCGAAAAGAAGGCTGCACTAATCAGGTACACTCTTTTTGCGGGCCATTACAAAAGAATCCCTTGCAGCTGCGCAGGTAATGAGGTTGAGCAATCAGTCATTCAATATATTCCTAGTTTCAGATTCTGTCCAATCTAGTACTAGCTTACTGTCATCTCAAGACAGTGTGCTTAATTTTTGCTGCTATCTCTACATCTACAGCAGCAAGATATGTCCATGGTGATGAACTTGGTGAACATTGAGCGGCACAACGCGCGCGCCCTCCTCGCCCACCACCGATGGAAGATGGAACGCATCTACGACCGCCTAGACATGATGGGCCGAGATGCCTTGCTCAGGGACGCCGGCGTTGTGCTGCCGGAGAAGAGCAGCAGCAGCAGCATGGCCATGGCGAAGACTAAGGCCCCGAGAAGGGTGGCAGTCACCTGCAACGTCTGCTTCGAGGAGTTCCCACCCAGCGCTGCCTCCGCCATGGATTGCGGCCACTGCTTCTGCTATGACTGTGAGTTGTGCTCAATGTTCATCTCTTGAACGATATTTGGGAAACTCTATTCATCCTGGATATTCTATTGTTTTTTATGTCACTTGAAATATCATCAAAAGTTTTTTTAAAAAAATTAGTAAAATAAAACAATACATGCATGATATGTCATTTCACAAACATGTAGGTTTAAGTTTAACTTATCCAAGTAGAAAACAAAAATAACAAATTTAATCCTGAATGGAACGTGTAATTCGTAGTTAAATTTATTAGTTTTGTTTTTATTATATAAATAAAATTTAAACTTACATGTTTGTAGAATAACATATTACATATTAATTTATCTTAATAATTTTTTTAAAAAAAATTAAGATCTTTTAAGCGCCATGTAATAAACGAGGGGATGTTCTCTCGAGGAAAAAAAATCCATCGTTTAATATTTACTTCCTCCATTTTCAAAATGTATGACCGTTGACTTTTCATATAACGTTTAACCATTCATTTTATTTTAAAAATTTGTATAAATTTCATTTATTTTATTGTGATGATATTTTTATCAAATAAAATAAATAATATTAACTTATACTTTTGCATATTTATACTAATATTTTGAATAAACGAAGAGTCAAACGTTGTGTTAAAAATTAACGACGTCATACAATTTTAAATGTAGTATTAGGTACTAAACGAGAAAGATTTGATGTTCCTTTTTTGCAATTTTGTTCGATCAGGTTGGACAGAGTACTTCGTTGCGGCGGTGAGCGATGGCAGCAAGCAGATCAGGTGCATGGAGGTGAAGTGCACGGCGATCTGCGACGAGGCGGTGGTGCGGTGATTGCTGCTCGGGAGCAGGAGCAAGCACCCCGGCGCGGTGGCGTGGCTGGACCGCCGCCTCCTGGAGGCGTACGTGGAGGGCAGCGACGCGGTGCGGTGGTGGCGGCGAGCGGTACAGCGAGGTGGCGTGCCCCCGCGGCGCCGGCTTCTGCTTCCACTGCGGCGGCGACGCGCACTCGCCGTGCCCGTGCCCCATGTGGGACAAGTGGGGCGCCAAGCGCGGTGGCGGCGGCGGCGGCGAGGTGGACAACCTCAAGTGGATCGTCGCCAACACCAAGAGCTGCCCCAAGTACTCCAAGCCCATCGAGAAGAACGGCGGCTGCAACCATGTGAGATGCACCTGCGGCCAGCACCTCTGGTGACCTCGAGCTCGATTAATTAGCTAGCGAGAGATCGATCGATTAGCTTAATTGTGATGTGACGCCATTGTTGGATGGATGCAGCTATGCGTGCGGCGAGGTGACGGGGACGTTGTACATGCACGTCTGCAACCGCTACAAGGAGGAGGGCGGCGGCGGCAGTGGCGGCGTGAAGGTGGACGTACATGACCGCCGGCGGGAAGCAGCGGCAGCGGTTCATGCACTACTACGAGCGGTTCGAGATCCACACCGACTCGTACAAAGAGTAGCAGAAGAAGCTGGGGCCGGCCATCGACGCGCTGGCGCGGCGGCTGGAGGCGGACGCCACGCTGCCGTGGTCGGACACCAGGGACGCCGGGTGGCCGGCGGCGGCGCACCGGCGGCTGCTTCGGTGCCGGCAGGTGCTGCCGCGGTCGTACGTGCTCGCCTACTACATGTTCGGCGGCGGGGCGGCGACGCGGCGGGAGGAGGCGGCGGCCCTGGCGGCCGTGCAGAACCGGTTCGAGGACCTGCAGGGGCAGCTGGAGCACCACGTGGAGGTGCTCTCCAAGACGCTGGCGGCGGCGCGGCCGGAGATGGCGGAGATCGTGAAGACGAAGCGCGACGCCGACAACCTCGCCCGCGTCGTCGAGGGGCTGTGCGCCGGGATGTACAGGTGCGTCCAGGACGAGCGGCTGCCGCTGCTCGTCGAGCCCATGAACATCGCCGCGTACCATCCGGACGGGCCGGCCAAGGCCAAGGAGTTCCCGCCGGCGACGAGCCGACGACCAGCGTGACCGACGGAGCACCGCCGGCTACACGCCACTAAGCCAACGTGTCGAGTTGATTACAAAGCAAGGTTGTAAACGATCGATGGGTGAAGGGAAGAAGATGATTTTGGGAAAATTTCTATTGTCCAAATATGTTTGTGGTTTGGCAAGGTGGATTTTTGGATTAATTACTAGCTAAGCAGGCTGCAGATTCTAAGTAGTACAGGAAATATCCTATATTGATACAGAGGAAATGACGGCTTATTTTTTGCTGATTATTAGTCTAATTGTTCGACGTTGTTGCAACGTTTCTGGATAATTTTTCAGTATACGAACACTTCAAATGATCAAATCTCTCGATAATTTGCAGCCAAGCAAACGGGTCCAACTTGTACAGTACAGAAGAACAAAGTGTGTTTGCTCTTGATCTAGAACCACGCATGGATTTGGAGATATGAACGCAAAATGAAAACCAAGCAAACGGGTCCAACTTGTACAGTACAGAAGAACAAAATGTGTTTGCTATTGATCTAGAACCACGCATAGATTTGGAGATATGAACGCAAAATGAAAAAAAAAGGAAGTACGAACAACTGTCGGTGACACACATAAATTTGGAGATATGAAAAAAAAGTGCACGAACAACGGTTGGGAACACACATAGATTTTGAGATATCAATGTAAACCTTTTTTTTTAGAAAAAAGAGAACGAACAACTACTGATGTCACATAGATTTGGAGATATGAATATAAACTGAAAAAAAAGAGCACAAACATGATGAGAAAAATTAGATAAATAGACAAACACGGTGATAAAAGGTAAGTAAATAGGAAGAACATGGAGATTTGGAGACATGAACTTAGACCGAAAAAAGAAGCACAAACATGATGAGAAAAGTTAAGTAAATAGGAAGAACTTGGTGACAAAAAGGTAAGAAAATAGGAAGAAGATGAATCTAGAGATTTGAAGGATGATGATAACAATCAAGAACTAGGCCGCCACATGATGCATCCAAGAATGATGATATTCTAGAACTTAAGGATGAGGTAAGTTATACTAAGGACCAACAAGGAGGCACAATAATAAGGGACAACAACGATTGAGTGAGGTTGCTCTCAAGGACAACGAATGCAAGCCTCGTCTAAAAGAAAACTAACTACGAAGAGAATTGAGATGTGATCTAATGTGGTGCATGAGAAATTGAGAATGGAGACAGAGAGAGGTAAACGAGTGAAGCGAATAGGATTTGGATTGCTGATTGTCGTACCATATCTTATATCACCTTTTCTTTTTACCATATTGGTAACACACACTTATATGAGACATCCAAGGAAAAAAAGTCAATTAACAACGACCAGTAGCAAACAATGCAAGCAATAGTAGCAGAAGCCAACAACAAATTAGTCTTGCAAGAAACAAACAACACTTGTAGCAACCCACCCATCAAGCTACAAACACCACATGTAGCAGGCCCAAGCAACAAGTCGATGGGCTAACAAGATGGGGCTTGATATCTTGATAAGTTGGTCAATTATCCAACAGTTTTGTTTTATACCATCAAAGATTTTTCCACCTAAAACTTTTGATTTTTTGGATCGTCGAATGTGCTTTGAGATTCATACGAGGGAAAAAAAATTCTGCGCTACGAGCGAGACAGGATTGGAGCCTCTGATCTCATGGGTGAAAGAGGAGGGCAACTAGCTAACCAAGCCACATGTGTTTCATATCTAACTTATATGAAAGTAATATATAAGTTACATTGTAATCACACTAGAGTTGCATTGTAGTTATACTAGAAGTACACTATAGCTACATTTGAAAGATTTGGTACGATTTTATGTTAAAAAGTTGTATAGGTAATCCCTTATCTGAATAACACACAACTAAATTATCCATAAAACATCGTATTTTTCATCCAAATTTCATACTAATTGTTAACATCTGCCAAATTTTAAAGAAAACATATAACAAATCTTCATCCAATTAAATTTAGAAATTTACAGTTGAAGCAAACATAACAATATCCGATCAGTTTTCGTCCCTACTTCTATATTATTACTATATAAGAAGAAGTAGTGGTTGTATTTTTAATTTGTGCTTGGCATAGGCTTGTAATTTCTTTCAAACTCTCAGGGCAAAGGCTATGAAAGATGCAGAAGCCAGCCTTTGCCCAACTTAAGCAGATGGAACTGGGCCTTAGATCGATCACCATACTAACTAATTAGGCCTTGTTGGGCTTTCCTAAAGCGCTCCACATGCGTTGGCCCACCACACCACGTATTTCAATTCGCATTTCTTCAGGGACTCACATGTAAAAGCGACCCACCCGAGCCTCCCCACCCGCCGTCTCGTCCCCAGAGAGATTCGTCTCGTCGCCGTCTAGGGTTTTAGCCGCCGCCGCCACCGCCTCCGCCGCCGCGAAACCCTCGCCGCCTCGCCTCGCAGCGGAGTCAGGATGTTCCTCGGCGCGATTCCGCGGCGGCCGAGCAAGGAGGCAGCGTACAAGCAGCTGCGCTCCCACCTCATCGTCATGGCCTCCTGCGTCGCCGCCATCCGCGCCGCCCCCTACATCCTCCACTTCCTCAACCGCGACGCGGACCGCCTCGAGCTCACCCTGGAGCTCTAGGCCGTCCCCGTCCCCCGTCCCCCGCTAGGTGAGACACCCGCTTCTCCCTCCGCTCCTCCTCTTTGATTGGTTTAATTGGGTATGAAACTTGTGGTCCCTTTGGAGAATGCATGATTGGTTTAGTTGGGGACGGAACTCCTCTTTGATTGGCTTAATTTGGGACGGAACTCGCGATCCCGTTGGAGAAACCGTGCGGAGATGCTGTGCATGCTTATGCTATTAGATGTTTATCCTTACCCTGATGATCTATTTCGAATGAGTTTAGCATGGTTAGGTTCATTATTATTTATTGCACAAACGTTTTTCAGGGTGGTGATGCACCTCGTATTTTAATGTAATGTAATGTTGGGTTGCTTACTTGCTTTAAACACCGTTGTGTTGAGGAAGCTTTCTAATTGTTGAATGTTGTGGAGAGTATCTGGTAGGAGTGTAGTTCGATGGATTGGTATTGCATTGGAAAAAAATAAAATAGTATCTAGTATGCTGATCTATGTTCTTGTAGTACTAAAAGTTGTGCACCTTGTTTAGATTTGACTTGTTAAAGAATATTTGGGTTCTGTGACCTTTGGACATGAGTTTCTCTGAGTCATTGACATATACTGTATATATTTGGGTGAATTAGCAGTTTACAGCTGGATTTCTGAGTTAGTAGGGTGAATCAGTAGGCGGTTTGTCGATTCTTTCTTCTCTGCTATCTTTAGATGCCAATTCTTTTTTCAATTGGATAATTCTTTATTTTTTCTGCACATAATCCTTGCTCTATCATTGTGCTGTCCTAGCTGCCAGCTTTTAATGTGCTAAAAACAGATGGCCTGCCCATGTGCTGTAAATCAGTAGCATCTTCCAATGTGCTGCCAATGTTCAGATTTATTTGTTCATATTATTGCGGACATGTCTCAGCCAAACCCTGTACTTGTCAAAACAAAGTAATCCACAGACAATGTAACAGAAGAATAAATTTAATTTTTTTCCAAAAAAATCCCATCAAAATCTATCATATAACAAGTTATTAATAATCCTTGCTAGCCAAATAACTACTTAACTGAAAGGATTAAGCTATCTTCTGATAATGTTGGCACTTCTCTTTCTACTGATTATTTCTACAGGACAATTATCTTGGCCTCAAAATTGAACTTTCACGATAGGCCGCTTATCAGAATGTATTTTTAATAACTACAGAACCGTGACTGCACAAAATTACTTTGGAATGAATCTAATTGTGCCACTTTTATATCACTAATTGTCTAACCTATATATGTAATAAGACTTAATTGTTGGTAAAAAATGCATTAATTGAATATTGAGATATGTGCATGCTTATGAATAGTTTTTACCTTAAGTTGCTTTACATTCTCATTTTGCCACAGAATCTTACGTTTATGATCAGTTAGTGCGCACTTTGATTGATAGTATTCTTTGTATATCGGCATCAGCTTGAATCGCATTTGCGCTGTTAATGTAATGCATTCCTTGTTTGGTAGTGTTCCTGTTCTATATGGTGTGATGTTTTTTTCCCCAGAGGATTCAGAATTAATATTGATATATTAGTATGTTTGCAAATTTGACCAGTGATCTTTGCTGAATAATGATAATCTTGTAGTTAATGAATTTAATATGTTCTACGTTTTAATTTTACTAGCTGGTCAACGTGTAACCCCTGCAATATGTTTGTCATGGTACTTCTGTAGTTCTGTTTGGCGACTATGGCAGCAGAGTAGATTACATGCAAAAACGTATGTATTTGAAGTAGGAAGAAACTAGAGTATTTATAAGTTGGAACTGGAATGCTTGTTCCAACTTCCAAGTGTGTCTAGTTTGCACCCCGCTCTAAGCCTACTAATGCCTGCTGACCTTTCTAAACAGAGAGGTTCATTATTCAGTCACAAGTGACCTAATGGGCCTTGCTGAAACTGTATCTCCATTCACTAGCAGCTTAATTAATAGTTGAACCGTTGATGTGCTTAGTGAGTTTGTTCTGGTAGCTGGCATTGGAATCCATCATTTGACCCAGTTTGTATCTAATGATCTGTTGAGATAAACTACCCTACCTGCATTAACTTTTGGTTCCATTGCGGGAACTTTTGTGGCTAAATGTGTTGTTAGCATGATTTGTTATTTTCACCTAATTACAATGAGCCCCAACACTGATTTGTTTCTGATTCTTGCTAGGTGCTGCTGGGATGGATGAATCATCGCCTTAGTGTTCCATGGATGGTTGCAAAGCTACGTTTGGATAGGATTTATGCAGACTTTATAAAAACTGAATTCATTTACTTTTGCCTGAGAGGCATTCAGCTTTCTGTACGGTGACTACTCAATGGCAGTGGTTCTCGACTTATCTGTTCTTTAAAATTAGCACTAGTCTCAGCAATAGGCATTTGTGTTTCCTGTTGTGCTTATATTTTTACTGGCTATGGTGTGATTTCTGCTATTTTACTTAAGGATAGTTTAGAAAAACAATACTGAACCATGGAGAATTAAGCAAGCAAATTAAGATGGTTTGGAAAAGCTTTCTAAGCAATTTCATAAGGGGGTTGCTACAGGACGGTATCCCATTCAGACGGGATGATACCGGTTAGGTATCAGGGCTCCCTGATACCTAACCGGTATCATCCCATCCGAACGGGATACTGTCCCGTAGCATTTCCGATTTCATAATTGTTTTGAGGGAAGTTCACTAAACGTCTAAATGTTTTGGAAATTACAGTGATCTACCTTGTATAGTTTGCATAAAATGCATGTGGTGGCAATATGTTTGTCCTCTAATCTGGTCTGGTCCCTCGGTTCCGAACAATTAAAATTGCAGCGAGAGTTGAAGATCATAGAATGAACCTTTTCCTCTTTCTTCTTTTGCTTGTTCTTATTGTCCCTGGCAGCATGTCTTCCACTTAAGCTTTTAATCATCACCTTTTCTGATTGTATATTTGTCCCGTGTACTTCTCACTGCTTTTAACTTGGAGAATGATTAGTTTAGGCAAAATCTAAATCGCGTATGCTCTCGGTTTTGTCCTATCACGCGACGCGTCTGTCTGTCATCCATCCGTAACTAAGTTACTTAAGTAAATTATTTTTAAATTTTGTAAATCATTTTGTCATAAATTTTGAGTGGAATAGGACGGTTCAAACGGATCTTAAAAATAATATGTGGATTAAAAAATATAAATCATCAAAAGTTTTATAAAAAAAATTGACTACTGTAAATGGTGACCTCAGTACACAGCACGTGAAAAGATGCACACCGTATAACTAATTTTGTTGGTTGATGATGACCTCAGTACGTAGCACATGAAAAGATGCACACCGTATAACTTGTTAGTTGATGGTGACATCTATGGACGCACACTGTGACAGTAGCTCTCTCTAGCAATAAAAGTAATTACATAGCAGATGAGTCGTAATAAGAAACTATATTTCATATAAATTCATAAATAAAATATACATAAGATTTTTAAGTAAATACAAATATTTTTTTATTTGAAGTAACCACTATTTTTTTTCAAAAAATGTAATTTTGCATCATATAGTAAGTAACTTTTTATGGTATTAGAAGTAATACATTGTTAGAGGAAAGTAATTATGCAAAAATAGGAATAACTCTTCATGATACTAGAAGCAACTACACTACCAAAGAGAAATAACTCAAAAAGTGTAATTTTTCATGGTATTAAAAGTAATACATTGTTAGAGGAAAGTAATTATGCAAAAATAGGAATAACTCTTCATGATACTAGAAACAACTACACTGCTAAAGAGAAATAACTTAAAAAGTGTAACTTTTCACGGTATTAGAAATAATTGAAGTATTACTAGATGATAGAGGGAAGTAACTGTAAAAAAATATATAAGTAACTCTTCACATTATTAGAAATAATTATACTGCTAGAGAAAAGTAATCATGTAAAATCTTGTTATAAAGATTCAATTGCAACGATCAAATTGTATATCGGATAAGTAATTTAAAGAGAAAATTTTATTTAAAGTTTAGGTATTAGAAGGTAGGTGGGCTCTATGGCTAAGACAACCCATGCAATTGGTAGGTTGAAAAACTTCAAAAGCATGATGCGTGCGTGTGCGGTATTATTTTTAGAGAGCGAAAAGTAAGGCAATAACAACAAAGGGTCACTTATTAGGATAATCCAACGCACACGTTTGATGTAGTCACCTCCATTAGTTTATGATGAGAAAAATGCTAACTATTTTGTTTTTATCGGTAACTTCAAAATCTTCTAACAATATTAAGCAAGAACGGACACAGCACTTCGTTAAGGAAACTCTCTGCCGGGAGTTGTTTACACTACATTATGTACAAACTGTTCCTGGTTACTCAATTATCGCACATTAGTTTAATATACTGATATCTGTCTGTGGAAATTATGGGTACTGTATATCCTCACGACTAACTTATCCGACTTATCATAGGGGATAGGTTAGGACTCACGATTATGTAAACCGGCTATGACTTGGGTATTACGTTACCATTAAGATAAGGTAATGGCTCATAGTCCAAAGTTGGTAAGATAGAGGAGTCTGACTTAGAATATGAGTGGATCTCCGACTTGTAAACCCCCCCTCCGAGACTATATAAGGATGGTAGGGGTGTCCCTTGAGGTAGGTTGATAGACAAAGACACAAGTACACGAGTACACAAATCCACGAAATCAAGAGATCGTGAGATCAATAAAACCACTCGACAGATCGAATCCCCGAAAACAGGAGTAGGGTATTACCTCTCGTTAGAGAGGGCCTGAACCTGTCTAAACCTTTGTCCCGACTAACCCATCGTGTTTGGCGCTTGACTGCTACCCCCAATTTCTATTGCCGAAACCAAGTTTCGACAGTTGGCGCGCCAGGTAGGGGTTCTGCGTCAAGTTTTCTTCTTCATCTCGCTGACAAGCGCGATGGGATCTTCATCAGGCATCGACGATTTCATCTTCGCCCCTGGGCAGACGTTTCGTTTCGGCAGCCTCGACTTCATCACCGACAAATTTGGCAAGACCTCTCTCCTTGACTCGGATTCAAACCAGTCGGGAGGGGGAAACCTCATGGTGCCGTTTGGGTTACCAAACGACGCTAAGACCTAGCACAATCTTCTATCTTCTGAGTTGGAATCGATCCACTTGGGAGAATCTTCTTCATCATCATGCCGCGGTCCGAGCTCCAGAGAAATCGCCGTCATGATTCAACCACTCGGATCGCGCTCATCTACCGAGATCGCAGACTACCTCAGCTCTTCCGACTTCGACGACCTCTACGACATCCCCACGGACGACCTCTACGACTCTGACTTCGACTACGATTACGCTCCGGAGTTCTTCAACGTCCTCATAGCCAAAATTGCCGAGACCGACTCAGCCATGGCCCGTAAGATTGCAGAAGAGGAACGAGCCAAGACCGACATCGTCTTCACCGTCGGTCGTCTTCGCCATTACCGATTGGTTTCTTCGTCTCCACGGTTGGTGTGCTCCGCCGCCGTTGTTGATGGCAACATCGTCTTCACCGTCGGTCATCTTCGTCATTGCCGATTGGTTCCTTCATCTCCACGGTTGGAGGATTCTGTTGCCGATTGGTGTTTTCACTTCCATGGCCGTGCATCTTTGTCATGTTGTTGGGAACCTTCGCCTCCACCATCGGTCGCCTCCACGCTGCTTTTTCGGTTGGTGTCTTCGTCGCCATTGATGGATGACATTGTCCCTAGATCGGCCACCTCTACCGTTGCTGGTGGAAATACCAAAAAGCTAAGTCATCACCAATTTTCTTCTTTATATGATATTTTCTTTCTCCTCTGCCTCACTACATCAACTGGTCCTCCGTTGAGCAGTGAGTCGGGGGCTACAGATGTTATATCATTTTTTTAGTTAATTTTTCTAATGTTTATCTCGATTGCTTGCGAAATAATCCGAGTAAAAAAATGCCCATCGAGTTGCCCTTGGGCCGAATCTTAGCACCCGGGGGCTTGTTGGATGGAGTGTATAACGTAAGGTGCTAGGTATTACTCGGAAGAAATCAAAAGCATAGAGATAAGATAATTTGTTTTCTGCTCTAAACAATTATGAAAGTATTCGAGTAGTAAACTCTGATATGTGAAACTTTGTTCCATTAATGACGAACTCATATTAATGACAAGTCGGACAGAGTGTTTAAACGTGAGGAGTCATCTACTCGGGAAAATCAAAACCAACAAGAGGAGAAATACATACTTATAAATATTTTAAAATTCTTGAAATTTTTCTCAAGTTCTATATTTGCATCAGATACTACTCATCCTACGTGTTTATACTGCAGGATCGATCAATTATACATCATCGTCGGCCTGCCTATGCCGCCGCCGACTGGTGTTTTCACCTACACGGTTGATTGGTGACATCACCGTTGTTGGGCGTCTACGACTTCATCGTCGGCCTGCCTTCGCCGCCGCCGATTGGTGTTTCCGCCTACACGGTTGATTGGTGACATTACCGTTGTTGGGCGTCTACGACTCCACCGCCGGCTTGCCTTCACCGCCGCCGACTGGTTTTTCCGCCTACACGGTTGGTTGGACACACCACCGTTGTTGGGCGTCTACGACTTCATCGTCGGCCTGCCTTCGCCGCCGCCGACTGGTGTTTCCGTATACACGGTTGATTGGTGACATCACCGTTGTTGGGCGTCTATGACTTCATCGTCAGCCTGCCTTTGCCGCCGCCGACTGGTTTTTCCGCCTACACGGTTGGTTGGACACACTACCGTTGATGGGCGTCCACGACTTCATCGTCGGCCTGCCTTCGCCGCCGCTGACTAGTGTTTCCGCCTACACGGTTGATTGGTGACATCACCGTTGTTGGGCGTCTACGACTTCATCATCGGCCTGCCTTCGCCGCTGCTGACTGGTATCTCCGCCTACATGGTTGGTTTTCACGCCACCGTTGTTGGGCGTCTACGTTTTCATCGTCGACTAGTTCTATTGCCTCTACTTCGCAAGCTTCGTCACTTCACCAACCACGACGTCTCCAAGAGACTCAACATGACATCCTCAATGTGTATCTTCACTCAAGCAATGGCTACTCAATGACAAGTTATAGTTCTTAACTCTATGATTAGTTGTTTCCCAACTAAGCATAGAGTCGGGGGCTACACAAATACAGGACTCAAAATCTTCGTTCCAGAGCAAGCTTTCTACTTCAGCGGCTCCAACATTTTCACCGATAACTTTGGCTCTCAGTTGATGCTACAGTCTACTCCAAGTTTTTCAAATGTCAAGTTCAAGATTTCATTTATATATCATTGAGTTTGGAGTTCTTCGCCATACACATACTAGCGTCAAGTAAACTACTTGGGCTTCAATATCTTCTCAACAGTTTGATGGATTATTATCATCGGCACTTTCGTCATCGGCATTATCTTCATCTTCAGTCAACTGCTGTCAACCAAGTTCTTTGCTTCAGGAGCTTGGGCTTCGTCTACACTAAAATTTGACTAGGACATCAACTCGCCATCTTCATCAACATCTTGCCATGTCTCTTCGGCCTAATCAATTCTGCCACCGTTGACGGGCAACTTTGTCTGTACAACTGGTTATTTTTTCTGCTGCGGGTCGTCATCACCACCGGTTGCGTCTGTCACAGTTGGTTGGCCCATTACGCCGCAACTGATTTGTATTTTCGTCTCCCTCATCCGGCTATCTTCGTCGTTGCCGACTGGTGGTCTCATCGTCATTGCTGGCCTACGTCGTCGCTGCGGATGTGCGTCTTCATCTTCAACACTGACTTGCCTTGGTCGTCGACGACTGGTATTCTCTCCTTCAAGGTTGGCCTACTGCGTCGCCATTGATGGGTGTCATCGTCTTTACTGCCAGTCGCCTCGTTTGTTGTTGTCGACTGATCTTCTCGATTCCACGACTACGCTTCTCCGTTACCATTGTTGAGAAACTTCATCTTCATAGCCGACCATCTCTGCTGCCGACGGCCATTATTACTGCTAGTCACGTTTGTCGTCACCGACTGTTTTTTTCGTCTCCATGTTGCCACCAATGGATAACCTCGACTGCGACAGAGGGACAAGCAACGTGCTCAGGGGCTTAATAGCTCTAGCACGAGGATCATGCCTTCCATTTGGGCTTATTCTGGATATATGCAACATGAATTCATGGCCACGAGCTTATCTCCTATATTCATGGTCTATATCAATCATTATTTCTCACAAGGGTCACAAGCTGAGTTCTTGCGCCAGTCGGGATTCAATTATCAAATCTATTTTGGTGCGTTCCATGAGGGATAACCATTCGGATCAGAAGATGAAGCGGCGGGGAAGACGCTGGCGCTTCAAAGATTTTAGGGTATTGCTAGGTTTTCTCGTATTTGGGCCGAGACCCATGTGAGGCCTACAGCCCATTGTTCAGGTGTGGCTAGACACATGTCTCTAGGGACTTAAAGCAGATTTGCCCTGGCAATATGCGCGTGTCTCATTGCCCAATACCTTTAAAATCCTTTCATACAGCAGTTACACAATTTGTTAAAGGTTGGTACGATGCAACTTGGAAGGTGACAAACAGTAAAGTTTTTTATAACTGTCCTGCTAACTTTTTTATAGGTTGCAGGAGCTGTTTGGTTTTTTACAAAGCATTTGATTCTATGATTATGTCAATGTTTTTTTGTCATCTTGGTGTGCTTTTTCGATTAACACCGATATTATGGCTGGAGCTATTTAATATTTTGGTCATATTTTTCAGATGACTGATGAATTATTAACTCAGATTTTCTACCCATGAGGGTTGGTTGAGTTGTTTGTTCTGAGATGACTCGGGCAAAACGACTCGGATAAGCATGAGCTTGCCGAATACCCGGAATTCATTATACACTATGCCTTGATTATGAGGTTATGTGTTATATGATTTTTTATGATTGCTTTTGGCTTAGGCTAGGCATTTATTTAACTTAGGAGAGTATGATTATTATAGTTCTTGACTATATGCTTAGTTTGTTTAACTAAACACATAGTCGGGGGCTACACCTAATTAGGTGCATCAGTCGATGCACCTAAATATCTATTCTTAAGAAATTTTTGAGATGTTTTCAGCCCTTCACAGCCTTTCTATTGGATGATAAAGCACTCGGGAGACTCAGGCAGAGATGATGGAAGCACTCGGCGATGGAAGCACTCGGCTAAGGAGTCATTCGGCTATGTGTTATTCTGGTTCGAGACAGAGTTATCTCGTCGACTGAGAAGGTCTCGGGGGCTACTGTGGAAATTATGGGTACCGGATACCCTCACGACTAACTTATCCGACTTACCATAGGGGATTGGTTAGGACTCATGATTATGTAAACCGACTATGGCTTGGGTATTACGTTACCATTAAGATAAGGTAATGGCTCATAGTCCAAAGTTGGTAAGATAGAGGAGTCTGACTTAGAATATAGGTGGATCTCTAACTTGTAAACCCCCCTCCGAGACTATATAAGGAGAGTAGGGGTGTCCCTTGAGGGGTAGGTTGATAGACAAAAACACAAGTACACGAGTATACAAATTCACGAAATTAAGAGATCGTGAGATCAATAAAACCACTCGGCGGATCGAATCCCCGAAAACAGGAGTAGGGTATTACCTCTCGTTAGAGAGGGCCTAAACCTGTCTAAACCTTTGTTCCGATTAACCCATCGTGTTTGACGCTTGACTGCTACCCCCAATTTCTATTGCCGAAACCAAGTTTTGACACTGTCTATTCTTAAATTAATATATAAAACGAAAATGCCCCAGAGGAATTGTACCAACAGTATGTGAATGCAAGCTAATCGTACAATAAGAACTGTGTGAACAATTTAAACTTGCAAAGTGTTCTGTGATAATAATGCAAAGAGCTCCAACAGAAGAAGAACCATACATTTGTTTTGAGCAATAATATATGAGCATATGCAAACAAATGGATTTCATTTTATCCGACAACTTTAAAAGGCCCAGTTTTTTTTATTAAGATGTACATTCTAATCGATCTTCATTAGCACACTTTTTAAATTGTTAAACGGTAATGTTTCATACGAAAACTTTTATATAGAAGTTACTTTAAAATATCAGATAAATCCATCTTTCAAATTTATAATAATTAAAACTTAAATAATTGTGTGTTTTTTTGTTTTAGCTTAATTCCGTATAAGAGCAAGTGTAATAATAAAATTTCAGTTGGCTATAAGCCGATACAGGTCAGCTTCATTTGACGTGAAGAAGAGACAAGATAAGAGAGAGGGGATCGACCGCTGAGAGAAAAATAATATGGGCTATAAGTTAATATAAGTTTATTATGTGAAAGAGAGACAAAGAAAAGTGAGGAGTGTTGGCTCTGATGCAAGAGCTAGGTCTACACATGTTTCAAATAAATATCAAATTCATAGTGAGAGAGAGAATAGAGAAAAAATAGGCTCGTCTTATAGTTAATCTATTATACATGTTAGTTTTAATATGAGCTAATAACCAAAGTTAACTCTAACTTCCTCTTATGCAATCGCTAGACATGACACAAGTGTCTAGAAAGCTTAATCAATTATCTTCATTAACCATTTACTCTCATGCATGCATTGGGTAATGATGGCCCTTCTCCATATAATAAAATGAATGATTAGTATTGGAGAACTACTACATTTCAAAAAAAGACCAATTCTTAACTATGAATCTAAACACATGCATTAGGATTGGATTTTTTTATGAGACGAAGGGGTACGTGTTATGCAGCCGGTTGCTATAAAGATCAATCTATTTAATTGCTTTCAGATGACGTGTCACTGGCTTATATCTAACTAATGTCTACCTTATTAAACTTGCTCTATAGGGTTGCGAAAGTTACAACGGCTAAATATTGGAAAAACCCCGTCGTACGAACTGAAACACAAACTTAGCTCCTGCGTCCAACGGTTATAACAAAGCAAATCACTTGCCCCTCCTCTCCTCTTCATCCTTCTTCTGACGGCGAGGCGGTGGCGGAGGCGCCAGGCATGGCGGCGCGCCACAACTGGAGCCGGACCTGAGGGAACAGAGGTGGGCGGGAGCAGGGCGGTGGCGGTGGCCGCCGCGCACTCGCGAGCCGGGCCTAATCTTCCGCGAGAAGAATGCGGAGTAGCAGCAGAGGTGGGTGGGAGGTGAAACCGCGCGGCGGGGTGGGTGGGTGGGCGGTGGCTCGGTGCTACCGCTAATGGAGCACCCTTTCCGTTGGGTAAGTCTCTGACATCGCCTGCATGTTCATAGTTATGGGTTGGCGGCTTGGCGCAACGGTCTAAATCGGTTCGATCAATAATCCATCTGAGTAGATTTAACAAATTGAAATCACATCAGAAGTTGTAAGATGGTACTAGTATTAATTGATTGATACACTTGTGATGTCAGTAATGGTAAAACAGAGGGATATAAAGCATTTGACTAAACAAGAACAGTAGGAGCAATCTTTGCTCTTGTTTTCTGGCATAAGTACTGATTGATTCTGACGCTTTGCCGTTTGTTGTGCTATGCATATGTCTTGATAAAGTGATAAGAGTGTAAGACCTCTTCTCCTGTGCGCAGAAGCAAAGCACCTGAGATTGATTCTGGTACTGGTATATAGTGCAGTAATATGCCCTCAAGACGGATCATCTCCTTTTGGTTGGTGGAGCTTTGAAATTTTTCGCCAACGAGCAGATGCGTGCAAATACTGATTTGCTTCTCCTGCTAGTCTGGCAGAAGACAGCCATTCAACGATTGCACAGCACATGCCTAAATCAGATGCAAGCCATTTGATTGGGAACTCCATCAAAACAATGACAAGATGATTCTGGTCCTCACATCAGGGGAGCACCAAGCTATGTCACTGTCACGATTCTGGAAATTTCTCAAGGTCATTGATAGCTCTCGCAATTTCTGTAGGCCTTCCAGACCCTCGTGGAGGAGTTTCATCTGGACTTGTGTCAAGTGGCAACAAGGTCACGCTTTGCTATTTTGTTGAAATATATCTTGAAATGATGGGGATGATTGACATTTTAATTTGGTTCAAATTTGAAACTTCAGGAAGAAAATGAGTCGTGTATTCCCCAAAGGCGCTTTTCTGTTATCTTCTTTCTAGATAATGGAAACTTTTTTATTGATCTCAGTCAATTAGATGATACAATTGCCCTGAGAACAAAGGCGCTTCTCATTAGAGCACATGGTCAACAACATTACTTGCTATAGGAAGTGACCTTATCATCATGCACAGTGGTTGTAACTCTGGTGGTCCTATTCATGTATCTAGTCTCTTTCGCAGTTCCCCTAACTTTTGGACTGAAGTTATAGCCTTGTAATGATGCGATGAAAAACGAGATTGCATTGTCACATCAAGGATATCCAGTACCTAACTATGTAATCCACATAGCCCACGTGGTTGGTTATTCGGCACTCCAGTTGTTACTTTCAGAGATATGTTGAAAGTTTCACAAGAATATGGGGGCATCCAAGTCGTTTCTGAAAGCAACATGGAGACCACAGGCATCGATATTAGAACTCGATCAATTCTCTTCAGCCTGCTCTAGGTTTCCAAAAGAAGTTCTCTTGTTTCTTAGAAAACTTTGAATTTTCTGAAGATAACAGTATAAAAAGGGCTCCTTTCATAATCTTCATGTAAGGTGATTTAAAAGGGAGGATTCAGTAACTAGTTGAGATATGGGAAACTGCACCAGCTTTACTCCTCCGAAATGGTATACATCTGATTCTGATCTTGCTAAAAGTTTCATGTCATACTACTCCCTTGCATCTTTTGATATGCTTATTGTCTGTGTTTCTCAGGGGATTAAGTGATCTTCACATTAAGGGTATGGTTCCAATTGATGAGGATGAAACTCACGAAGGCATAAAGACAATTCGGATTCAGAAAGCCTGTGAATTCACCACCAGTTCAGTTCTTTGCGTCTGCATTATCACCTGGAACATGAACGGCAAGGTGCATATAATTTACTTCATTTCATTCTTCTAGATGATGACTGCGCCGTTTTCTTTGATCTGATATTCGTTGTTGGTGAAGATGTCTGTGGAGGATGTAACAAAGTTAGTGAGCTCCAACAGGAAGTTTGATTTGCTAGTTGTCGGGTTGCAAGAGGTACCAAAATGTGATGTTGCACAGGTTCTGCAAGAAACCATGGTTGAGACACACATGTGAGGAGCTTTCCATTTCAACTCTTTAATTGAATACTTCGAAAGTTTTCATTGTATTTTAATACAGTTTGATGGTTGTCATATTTTAGTCTATTATGCCAGAAAACCATGCAGTCTCTTCAGATGTTTCTTTTTGGAGCAAAGAGTTCAGAGAAATACATCAGAGGTGATTCCATATTTGTTCAGCACTTGAACCTGTACATACATACATATGGCCAGA
The DNA here is from genome assembly GCA_008326285.1 of Oryza officinalis. Classification (NCBI taxonomy): domain Eukaryota; kingdom Viridiplantae; phylum Streptophyta; class Magnoliopsida; order Poales; family Poaceae; genus Oryza; species Oryza officinalis. The sequence goes on from BDMV01000003.1 coordinate 40,309,042, forward strand.
TGTTGTTCACGTAAAAGTATCTTTTTCTTTGAGTGACTAAAATTTGTTTAATTTCCTAATTTTGCATAGAGTTGAAGGTGGACAAACATGCAGTTGGAGGTTGTGGAGGTATAATTGGAAGAAATAAAGGAGCTGTAGCCATGTTCATCAATTTCAGTGGGATACGTATGGTTTTTGTATCCTGCCATCTTGCAGGTTTCTTTTTCAACTTTGGATAATTTCATTTTCTCAGTGTCACTTATACTACTAAATACATGCCAATGCATGATGTCCTCTTTGTTATCGCTTAACCATTCAACTGTGCCAGTGCTGCACAGTATCAAACGGAACTAAAGTAGAACTGTTTTACAATTCCCTTTGCTGAATCACTTGGATCAAAAGATAATTTGACACCATAACATCTGCTTATATTGATGACAAGTTGTTGCTAATTTGCCATGAATCAAATGCCATTACAAACAACTAACAGGACCTTGCTTAAGTGTAGCTCATGAACACAAGGTGGAGAAGAGGAACTCAGAATGCCAGCACATTTCACACTCACTGTTCTCCAAGAACGACACACGGTATACCAAATCTGCAGACATAACAGTGTGGCTTGGTGACTTGAATTACAGACTACAGGGGATAAGCTCAATACCAGCAAGGAAGTTGATTAAAGAGAATCATCAAAGTGTAAGTGTATGCTGAAATTACATATTTCCGCACTAGAGACACCTGATATATTATATGTCTTATTTCAGAAGCTGAGAGGCAAAGACCAGCTTCTGCAAGAGGCTGAAAAGGGTGAAGTATTCAATGGGTACTGCGAAGGGACCTTGTTGTTTAAGCCAACATACAAGTATAACATTGGGAGTAGCAACTATGATACAAGTTATAAGGTACCTCTAATTATATCATTTGTGAATCTTAAGATGATAACTTTCTTTCAAAAAAAGATATGCGGATATTCTGAAAAAATCTAATGGTTTATCCGTATGCTCTTCACTTGCACAGATCAGAGTTCCATCTTGGACAGATAGGATATTGTTCAAGGTTGACCACTCTTCTGGCTTGGATGCGGTGTTAAGCTCGTATGAAGCGCTCGATTGCATTAGGAGTTCTGATCACAAACCTGTGAGAGCCCATCTTTGCCTGAAAGTACATGGTGACAGTGCATAGATAGACATTTCCAGATAAAATAGGAGAAATTTAATCTCACATGATTGATTTGTTGCAACGGGAATTCTAAAGGCATGAAAATGAACAATTGTGTATATCCCAATGATATAGTATGGTAGTGTATTTGACTATCTGCTATGCTGATCATGTAAAACCTGTGCATCTGCATGTTTCTGATACTGTAAAAGACTGTTGCAAGTTGCCATGTATAAATTATGCATAGAAAGTCTTCATAACTTATGGAGGTTATTGAAGTGTGTTCCAAGTTACAGCTGTTATGTAGTACAGTAGTATTTGGAGAATTGAGACTGGGGTTGACTTGTGAAGCAAAAATGATGCAGATCTAGAGCTCACTTCTAGGATGGTATACAGAGGGGAATTGTATCTGAAAAAGAGAAGCATAAATGTTTCAGAAACACTATGCCTTATTCTTGTATGATGTTAATACATATTCTTGCTAAACTCAGTGCTTCCTTAATTTGCTGATGAGTGTATGGACAGCATGGTTAATAATGGTTTAACACCAATAATTAATGGATTCATCCCTACTACAATAGACAGTCTTGTGTCCCTTTCAGCAAGTGCTTGTCACAGTTGCGTCGGTTGGGACGCATCTTCTCAAGCTAGGGTGCGTGATCCTTCAATTTTGGCAGTTTGTCTACTAAGGTTATACATCTTTTGTCTGGCCTCTGGACTTATCTTTCATTCATTGTTTTTCTTGGAGATGTTTTTTTTTGTTTGGAAAGGTAAAGCGTGATGAGGTGATACTTGTTGGTGGAGATGAAGAAACAGAGTTGTATAATACGAAATTTTCAGATGCCAAGAGAAGAAAAAACATGGTGATATGTCCATATGGGCACTTCATGATAATTCTAGTTATCATCATATACTGAAAATGACAGTTTTAATTGAATATTGTGGGTGAAAATGTGAACTATAGCTAACTAACAAAATGTGTTGGTGTCTGTCAGCACTCGTGGTTGAGCTAATTAATTCGGCATCGCATCTCCTGTCCATTTTGACGCCTGCAAATCTACTTTCGCAAATAGCACCTTACAACTTGTAACATATTGCAACGTCGTAGCTGTTCGTCAGTTCAGACTCCAAATTCAAAGTTCGTACAGCCTTTGCCACCTTGTTTCCCTGCCACGAGGAGAACCTGCATCTGGTAAGAGCCATTTTAAATCCAGCTGATAAAAAAAGTTGTTCTGATCAATAGATTTTTAAGTCTGGTTAACCGTACTACTCTATCCGATTTTTAATATTTGACATTGTTGACTTTTGGATATACATTTGATTATTTATCTTATTTAAAAATTTATGCAAATATGCAAAAGCATAAGTCATACTTAAAGTACTAGTAATGACATAAATCACCACAATAGTTACGTAGTTTTTTAAAGCTCGGCCAACCCACAATAACAACCTGGCAACATAATCCGAATCAATGATGTGGTGTTTCTGACCCCTTGCCGATCATCGGTGAGCCCAAGTAGCTACTAAGTGCAACCAGACTTGAGCATCGATGGTGGTTAGCTAACACCATCTATTTCAAGGTGAAGACTGGGTGGCATCGGCAGAGTCAGGAACATTAAAAAATTATCGGTGGGTTAATAGCGTTGATATATATTTTTAGAATTTTCTATGGTTCTAGTAAATGTAATACAAAATTTCAAACCGTAGGACATGCCAAGCCCATGATTGCCTCCCCATCTCCGCCCATGATAGGTAATAATTGAGTCGGGTTAGTTACAAACATCTATTGATGGCTTATTTCGCAAATGAGATTATGAACTAAAGAGTAAGATTCAATAATAGCCATCCATTATTTTTAGCAGGCCGCCCTGATACACAAGTGATTGCACGTGCTAGGGGAGCGCGATCGCGAAAATGGCGAAAAAAGGCCCACGTGCGACCCACCCCAGCCTACATCATTGACCCAGCCCACATGCTCTCTCTTTCTCTTTTCCTATTCTTTTCTTCTCTACCACAAACGGTGGCGAGTTCACGAGGACGCGACAAGGAGCTCATCCAAGGCGACATGCGAAAACCTCCCTCCATTTTCCCTCAAACGAACTCCAGATCCAGGTTAGCTCCACTCTCCCGCCTCCTTCGTCACCATGGTGCTGCCGCCCCGCCTCAAAAGCGTCAACATGCCGGCATGGGCTGCTTGGTCATCCTCCTCCCCTGTCCTTTCCTCTTTGCCCTTGTCATGAACTCCAGCTCACCGTCTACTGCCGACCTCGTGGCTCACGGCCGCATCACCGACCGCTCTTGTCGGTCGCCCACCGCCAGTCTACCATTTCCTAGGTCATCCCTCTAAGCCCGATCCCCGACTTTCCCCTTTCCCTCCCTAAAACCCTAACCCTAACCTGGTGGCTTATTACCAAGTGGTCGAAAAGTGATCGTGTGCGCGACCAATCACCAGGTAGTATTTTGACATTTACCTCGTAACCATCCACTTATTTTCATTTACCAATCCCATCTCTTATAACCCATTTCCCCATTGCCGAAGAAGGCATGGATAGATTTCTTCAGCTATTTACTCTTGCCTTTTAAATTCTAAAATTTCCAGGACCGTGAGCCCCTTTCTGCAAAATCACCAAGAGTCCAAGACCTCGATGAAGAAGAAAAAGGAAAGAAAGAGAGCGACCTCTCACCGTCGCTCTAAAATCCAATCGCCAGCCAAAAACCACATCACAACCGCCGCGGGAAGGAATTAAAAACGAGAGAACCCCAACCACCGCTGCATCCGCCTCGCCCCGCCCACGAGGTGTTCGACGGAATGCATGAGAGAGACGCCGCAGCGGGCGCCACCCCCCACCCAACCCCCCATGTGGGCCTCCTCCCTCCTCCCTCTTTCCCCTGGCCACGCGCGGGAGGGG
>BDMV01000003.1:40313092-40403544 GCA_008326285.1 Oryza officinalis
GGGGGGGGGGGGGTTGACGTCGCCGCGACAGCGACCCGGGCGGTGGGCAAGGATGGGAGTGTGGTGTGGCGTGGGAGAGAGATGTCACCTTCAAGCCCAGTTTTTCTTTTTTTCCTTCTCTTTTCTTCTTGACTTGGCCTACTGCCGGTCGCCACAGCTCCCTCCCCCTGCGCTCCCCGTTCCCGTCCATGTCACGCTTTCGTTTCGTTCTGTTTCTCTCTCCTCCTCCTCTTCTTCTTGTTCGTCGGGTTCTTGCGTGAGGCCTTCTTTTGGGGGATCCTATTGCATCTCTGGTTTCAGGGCTTCTTGTTGCAAGAAACCAAGGAGGAGACCTTAGCTGAATTACAGGGCTACTTGGTGAGTCTTTTGGGGGAGTTCTTTCCTCAGGCAAATTATGGTGATGCTGAGTTGTTTCTGTAGAACTCGGGGGATAATGATGGTGTTTTGCGGTGAATTGGTGAATTTTGTACTTTGTACCAGCTGGTTGCTGTGTGGGGACTGGCATAATGACTTTGTTTCTGTTAAAAAGTACAGGAGTTCAGACTTGAAAGTGGTGGCCAGGTCAGGTGGGGTTGCCCTGATGCCTTCAATGATCTGATTATTTCTATGCGGTCCCTGTGGTTCTGAACTCGAGGTATTTTTTTCCCCAGTGATATTTGCTTTTTTTTTTCTTTGATACTGCACTAATTTGCATCCATGTTATTGTAAGTTCCATTTTTTTTCTTCTTTATTGTCCGTTTTGTCTTCGTTAGTATCTGCTCGTTGGCATCATCTGTGTTCAATGATTGTTTGCCTCATGACTCTTGTATGTGCTTTACCATGATTTCAAGATCCTCTCTAGCTTTTGAGGCTCCCTGAGGCGAGGAACAAATTTTTGCGTGAATCATTCAATTTATGCTATTGTCTTTGCTAATTTGTTACTACTAACAAGATCAATATAGCGTCATACTGTGATGGCATCACAAAAATGTAAAATTGCTGCCAGCGGGTGTCACATAGCCTGAACAATTTTTTTTTTTGCAGGACCTGGGTCTGGATTTTGTGGCATTTGCTGTTGTCAGAGGTTCGTGTGTATTGCTTGTGTCAGTCCTTTTCCTTTATGAGCTCGGAGGAATACAAATCATAGGAAGATATGCCAAAGAGACTGGACATGTAATGTGATTGGTTGCTGGTCATTTTTAGTTCATATAAGAGCATTCCACATTACATTTTCATTTCCATCTGTATTTTTCTGACTTCTCACATATCTGGCCTTCTCCAAGGCAAGAAAGCAATTTTATTTGTAACTGGATCCTTTCATGGATAATTTGTTCCTTACCGCCAATGTCCACCAATTTATAGAGGTTTATATCTTACACTATGTGCTTGCATGCATATTCTGTTGGAGGCTTCATGAAAACAGTTTTACTTGTTTACCAGTTTGGAGGCACACCAAACCAATATCTAGTCAGATGAATGAATATTTGATATCCTGTTCTGTATGTAGTCGATATTCTGTTTCAAAACAAAAAAACACATGCTTGAAGCACCCAGTAAATTTTACATGTGATGGGCAGATGGGGCAAACACTGTAGGGATTTTTGTTTACATATTTTGTCTCTTACCAAATACATGCCATTCTAGTCTTATTTATTATTCCCTCCGTTTCATATTATAAGTTACTTTGACTTTTTTCCTAGTCAAACTTTTTTAAGTTTGATCAAGTTTATAGAAAAATATAGCAACATTTCCTGGGAAGGTATAGTGAACTAGTGGCTCTAGGCTTGGGAAGGTATAGTAATTCAGTTATTAAATAAGATTAGATGCTGGAATCACATATGTTTGATTATGTTGGCGGTACACTACTAGTTTCGTAGAACATCAGTTTCTACTACTGAAATATGCATAATTGAATGTAGGGGAAATATGTAGTAGAAGCCTAGAAACTACCGTTGGATCCAGAAATGGACGTCTTTTTGGATCCAACAGTAGTTAACAGGTTTCCACTACATATGTGGTTTGCACTACATATTTTCCCTAGAATCTAGGCCTATAACCTTATATTGTCCTTCTGACTTCCTCTCACAATTGGCTTCGAATGCAAAGAAAACCTCATATGTATGTGTTTCTTTGAGTTTGATTCTTAATAAATTTGTTATGCAGTGCAGGTACAAGGATTTTCGTCTGCCAATACCTGAAAACATGGGTTGGCTGAGCAAAATTTTTAAAGGTTCAGTAAATAGAGTATCAAGAGGGCACTACAACGGAAACACCCATGAAGGCTACTCAGCATGGCACACTAAAGCCTATGTACTGCCCAATTCTGCCTGTCTTTTCATCTTCCCACACTAGCCATCTTAAGTCATACATACTGTGTGAGACACAGAAGAAAATTTTGGTTCTTTGAAATTTGCTTCTGCCAATTGCATATAAAGAATTTTCTCACTCAATATTGCCATTTTCTTGGGCACTTCAGTTCTGAATTTCTCACCTTTCTTTTGTTCAGTCATGTGTATTGAAGATGACTGTTAGAAGTTTCATATTGTAAGCTATAGATAGTAAACGAATAAAATTCTGTGCTTGATTATTCAGGACCAAAAAACAATGCTTCTTCCTGATAAAAAATGAAAGGACTGGATGTTACTTTATGTACTTCACTATAGCTAACTTGGTTCTAATTACTGTAGGAGCATGACAATGACCATGAAGACATAGATCGTGCTATTGCATTATCTTTATCAGAAGAAGATCAGAGGAAGGGGAAGGCTGTTGGTCTGTATCATTGTCCCATCTTAACCTGTTTTGGTCATCTTTAGTTTAGAGATTGTTGGATTTGGTTTTCCTGCAATATGATATTCACTTAGGACTAGCATTTCTAGGTTGAGGACATATCCGGTGAAAACGAACTAAGTGTTGGAAACTCGTGAAAATCATACCTAAAAGTTTTGTAAATTCATTAAAAAATTACTAGAGATAGGTGTAGATATGAAATACATTCTCACCAAATCTAAAGTCCAAACTCAACTTCATTTGAGAGAAACAAAAATGACAAATTTCAGGTGAATAGTGTCCTGTTACTATTCATCCAAAATTTGTCTTTTTTGTTACTCTCGAATGAAGTTGAGTTTGGACTTGAGATTTGGTGAGAATGTATTTCATATCTACACCTATCTCTAGTAATTTTTTCATGAATTTACATAACTTTTAGGTATGATTTTCACGAGTTTTCCAACACTTAGTTTGTTTTCACTGGATATTTCCCCTTCTAGGTTGACTTGAATAAATGAGATCCTCCATATATGTTCTGTACTACTATTGAGCAAAAGCATGAAATATTAATGCATTTTATTTTGTTTTTACAGATGAGGCAGATATTGATCATCGTTTACATGAAGATGAACAACTTGCACGGGCTCTACAAGAGAGTCTGAATGATGAACCTCCTCGTCAGAATGTTCCAGTAAAAGATGTTCACTCGGAGAGTACTCCAGCAACTTTCATGCCCCCATATATATTCCCTTCAACTGGATTAAGGTATTTGTTATTATAGCACATTATCATGCTGGCCTCTTCTTTCAATTTAATAAACCTTTATATGCCAATTCAGAGAAGGCCTCTTTTTTCTTTTTACAGACACTAGTCAGTTAAATGTGCATTGTGTGCCAAGTTAATTTGATTATGAGAGGTAGTAAAAGAAAGTTTGGTACGGAACATGTGACATTTTTTTATTGGTGGAGCAAAACTGTACAGACAGTCAGTGTCATATGTGTTAAACTTAGATTTGTTGCTATAATCTGGTGATCGCTCAAAAGAAAAAAAACAAGAACAAGGTGGCAAAATTATCTGCGGGTTTGAATGTTCGATCCAGTATATTAACTTGGGAGAGGAAGTATACAGTAATATTGACAGTTTCATTGCATGAGATGAGGAGGTCTGTAGGTAGCAAGTCTGTGGGCTGTGAACAAATCCTACATTATATAAAACAGCAGCAAGTGCTTTTCTAGATGTTGGCTGCCAGGATTGATTAAACAAGGCCCCAACTCTCGTAGCAGTGGAAATATTATTGCTATGTCTGCTTCTGTGTTTAGCTGTACCACTAACTCCAAATGTAGCTTTCCTTATCTTTTGTTCTTTTCCAGTACCACGTTACTTCCCTTGAGTAATTTGTCCCTGGCACCTGAGCCCACCCTATACCAAGATGCACAATAAAATAAAATATCAATATGTAGTCCCTCATACAAAAGAACACTCTGAGCAAATGCATCGGTATATATCTTTTCACATTCTTGAAAAAGTGATGTGGCTGAAAGCTTATCAATGTTTCCGATATATGTCTTTTTTTGCGTATGTAGAAGATCATTGTGTGATGGGCAACATTTGGTTGGGGTGATGATCGGGGGTCATAATTTTGGAACGCACAAACATTTCCAGTGGGTGCGAGGGGCTGAAATTTGGAAATTTTGAGTTAGCAATCTTGAATTTTGAACAATTTGTTGCTGAATATGATCAATTATTTTTGCTAAATTCCCAACAAAATTCGAAATTGTCGACCGGAAACATGTCCTACTGGGAGACCTGCTGGTAGACCTGAAATTCAAAAATTACGTTGTGAAATTGTGAACCCAAATTACTAGCACTGAATATATGGAGTATCTTATAATCATCTCGATTGGGTAGGGTATGGGTATGAACAATATAAACACATTCGTAGTTTTAACTGGTATCTTCTTCATGCCTGTTCTACTTGGGTTCTCACCCTGTTCTAGTGCATGCGGTGGAACCCTTGGGTTCTCTGATTCTCATGCACCACATTGATGGTGTAGGGTTTGCGCTGGATGTAAAACTCCAATCGGTCAAGGACGGTTTCTTAGTTGCATGGATTCTATTTGGCACCCCCAGTGCTTCAGGTGTTTTGCCTGTAATAGGCCAATATCAGAATATGAGGTAAGAGACCTAGCATATTTCAACATAGCATGCTTTAAGTTAATGAGATAACTGACATTATCCATTCATTTGGGAAGTTTGCAGTTCATGAAGATAACCCATACCATAGGTCCTGCTATAAGGAGCTTTTCCATCCAAAATGTGATGTTTGCAAGAACTTTGTAAGAATTCATGTTGGATGAGCATGAGTAGTTAGTAATAGTATTTTTTAACTTTATCTGTTGAGTTATGCTAATGACATTTGATGATCAGATTCCAACAAACAAAAATGGCCTCATTGAATATCAGGCCCATCCTTTCTGGATGCAGAGGTATTGTCCTGCCCATGAAAATGATGGTACTCCTAGGTGCTGCAGTTGTGAACGAATGGAGGTTTGTGTTATCCTATAAAACAGTTATACATGTAGTGATGCAAATGGTAGTGTCAGGATGTAACTAACACTCTGGCATGTTCCCTCAACAAAAAAAGAAGTTTGGCATGTAGCTTCAGTTACCACCCTTACAATTTAAATGTGTTTGTTTTCTGTATGTGCCTATGCACATGCATTTGATGATTTCATAGCAATGTCCATTCATAGTGAAAACACATTTTAATTATGAATTGGTGAATCTAATGACTTCCCTTCTTTTCTTTTGTTTAATCTCAATGCCAGCCAAAGGATAGTAAGTACATAACATTAGATGATGGCCGAAAACTCTGCTTGGAATGTCTGAATACTTCAATAATGGACACAGACGAATGCCAACCACTATATATTGATATTCAAGAATTCTATGAGGGTTTAAACATGAAAGTGGAACAACAAATTCCCTTGCTGTTGGTTGAGCGACAAGCTTTAAATGAAGCCATGGAGGCAGAGAAAACTGTAAGTAAAATGATCATTTTATAATATTTTAACAGTAATGTACATTATTGAACTTATTGTTCCTTTGACCTCCTTAATAGGGACATCACCTTGCTGAAACCAGAGGTCTCTGCCTATCTGAAGAGCAAATTGTCCGAACTGTACGTTCTTAAAAATAATGCCTTGCTTTAGTTTATATATTGAATATGTGAATTTGACACCTGGCTTATGGCTAAATAACATAATATATGCAGATACTAAGAAGACCAGTAATTGGACCAGGAAACAAGATCATAGACATGATTACAGGACCATACAAACTGGTTAGATGCTGTGAAGTGACTGCAATTCTTATACTATTTGGCCTTCCAAGGTATATTGAATTATTTTCATTCTTTATTGATCTAATTAATGAGTATATTATACTGCATTTACTATTAGTTTCGTTTTATTGGTGTTGATTATGCAACTGGCCTACCAGCTTAGGGGGAGTTATTTGTCCTGAATGCATAGATTTTCATTTCCATTATTTTGATTACATGCAGACTTTTAACTGGCTCCATTCTGGCTCATGAGATGATGCATGCTTACCTCCGACTTAAGGGTACTTCAGTTACCCTTTTACCTTTTGCAGCTATACCTATTCATACCTCTGTGTGGATTAATGTAGGCTTTCCTGTTAAATTTAGTTCTATTGAATGTTACATTTGCATCTTAATAACAATTTTCATCAGGATACCAAACTCTTGATCCAAAGGTTGAAGAAGGCATCTGTCAGGTTCTAGCTCATATGTGGCTCGAGTCAGAAATAACATCAGGATCTAGTAGCATCATTGCATCCATCGCATCGTCATCATCGTCATCATCATCATCTTCAGCACCCTCATCCAAAAAGGGTGTACAGACGGACTTCGAGAAGAAACTTGGAGAGTTCTTCAAGCACCAGATTGAAACAGACCCTTCTGATGTATATGGAGATGGCTTTCGAGATGGCATTAAAGCCGTTGAACGCTATGGCTTGAGAAAAACCCTCGATCATATGAAGCTTACAGGGGTTTTCCCGTGTTGAAGTCACAAATTTAGAGGATGGAGAATACATTGAGGAATTTTGGTTCAAGTTAGACATGCCAAAAGGGTATATATGCTGTTAACATTAATTGAGCAATAGAATAGACGAGAAACAATGATTTTGTTTTAGTAAATTTCAGAAAGTTACATCTTTGTCTAAATTATTGGTTTGCTGCAATATTAGTTAGTTTTTTTTTTCAGAAAACTACAGCAGTAATTGATGATTTTATCAGAAAACTGTTACACTTTGGGCCTAGATATCAAACACTCGTATCAATTGAAGCTGTAGTTTCTGATAAAATCGTTCGCTATTGTTGTAGTTTTGTGAAAAATGTTTGGATGAAGTTCTATCCATAGTGATAATTTTGACTAAACAGTTTTGTGAAATTTATTTCTTTCTTTTTCAATCTTGAGAAACAAGGAAATAATCATACCGTAGATAGTGGAAAACCTTTTCTGTTTCCTGTCAAACATATTTTACATATATGAAGTTACAACTTACAAGATGATGGTAAAAGTGTTCTCCGTTAAGCTTCTCTTTAAAATGTAAAAGAAGCTTCTATAAGGTGCAGTAGCCATCCTTTTTAGTAATATTTCCTAAGATATAGTCAATTCTTTTAAAATTGCACTGGTAACGACACAAATCATTTTATTCTTAGTTGTTGATAAAAAAATGTTTACCATGATGTTGAGAAAGTGTGGATGTTAATATATTTTTTTCCGAGGATTCACATGAAGGATCTGCGATGTTGGTATACATGTTTTTCATGGAGATCTCAAGGTACATGTTTTATACTTCCTCCGACCCAAAAAAGATTGTAATTCTAGGATTTACTTTTTGTCAAAAAAAATTATCATCTAGAGTACTACTGTTTCATCAATCATCTCTTATTTAAATTTCTTTTTGATCTTACCGCCGATTAACCTCCCATCTCCCATCATCCCTCATTTAATAAGGAATGTCTGGTTATTTTCCTTCACTACCAATCTCCTCTTCTTTTAGAATTGTAATCTTTCTCGGATGGAGGAATGTACATGTGCAAACCTAGAAGTTATTTTTTTGGGACGGGGGGAGTATGTATTTGGTCATTTGGAATAATAATGAAAAAACATTCAAATTGATTGTCCTGTACTATAAAATCAGCGAAGTGAAACCAGTCTTAAGTAATCGATATCATAAATAAATTGTATACACATAATGTGTGGAAATAAGACAAAATACTCTTTAGTTTTTGTCACGTCCTGATTTTTCGCTTCCGTTCTTTTTGCCTATTTGCGTAAAATGCTTAAAATAACTTAATGAAAATTTTATTAAATCAAAAGCCTTTAATGTGATTAATTAATTAATTACGCCATTGGCTTTGTGATTCTTACTTGTAGTTATTTGGATTTAATTTTTATTTCGGATGTGGAGCTCAAATTCCCAATCAAATTCCACCCAAATCCAATATTCCAATTCGATTCTTAATTTCCGAAATCCTCTCAAAATTCTAAATATTTTAAATTTGGAATTTTCCAAAAAAGTCTTTGTCCTTTTCTCTTTTTCCTTTCTTTCTTTCTCTAATTTCCCTTTTTTTTCCATTTTCCCCTTTTTCTTTCTTCTTTTCCTTTTTCCCCTTCTTCTACCTCTAGCCACCTCCCTCTTCCTCTCTTCCTTCCAAGCAGCAGGGCCAGGGAGGCCAAGCCCTGAGCCTGCACAACACCTCGGCCCAGTCTTCCCCTCTCCTCCGTGCATCGTCGTCCTTGGCCCACCGTTGCCGACCCGACAGAGCCCAGCCCACGCCACCGTCGTGCCACCACCGGTCTCTCGCAAGCGACGCCCTTCCATAAACCCGACGCCGCAACCATAACCCTAACTCCACCTCTTTTCCCCTTCTTTTTCCGAAGCCGCCACTGCCGCTATCTCCACCTCGAAAAGTTGCCGCCGTCACCGTTTCTCCACTGCAAGCAGCCGCCGCCGCTTCGTTTCATCGTCAGGAGCTGTGTCGTTGTCTTTCGCTTTCGCGCCACCGCCACCGGTGAGCCCCGAGGCTGAGCCTCTCCGTCCCCGCGTCATCGTTTTCCTCTCTCTTTCCCAACACCGGCGAGTCTGAGCGTCGCCTCCACTCCGTGCCGCGCCACCGAGTTTGCCTCCGCCTCCTCTTGCTTGCACCGCTGCTCACCAAGCATCGTCACCATCGAACGCCGCCACATCGGAGCACGCATGCAGTGGAGCTCCTCTTCCTCCTCTGTGCCTGACATGTGGGTCCTGCAATTAAAAAGCCTCAACAAACCACATCCATCCAATTCTAGATCAAACCTCAACCGTTGGATCTACATAACCCTAACCTCGCCACGTGAACCCTAGATCTAGCCTAGTCAGCACCACCTCGCAGCCATGTGTTGCCACGTGTCACTCCACGTCAGCCGGTCCACAGTGCACCAAGTCCACCCATACATCGAGCCACTGACCAATGGGCCCCACAATATTTTCTTATCCAAAAATAATTCAATTTCCGAAATTAAATATCTAGAGAATATTCCTGGAATATTCCTTTTCTTTTATCCTCGGAGTTTCTTTGAATTTAAACTTCCGGAGGTCATAACTTTTTCGTCCGAACTCTGATTCGACTCTTTTTCTTTCTAAATTCTTCTAAAATCAAGCTCTACCTCTTGATTTAGTTTATTATTTCATTTGATGTTCTTTAGTTAGTTTTTTCTTTTGTTTATTTGTTTCTCGTTTGTCATCGTGTAGACGTTGGAGTAGAAGAGCAGTTCGCTTCATAAGATACAATGCAAGGATAGTACTGGGAGCAAGGCAAGTGTACTCTTTGAACATATTGATCTCATTTTATAAAATGTTTTGTTTTAAATACATGCATTATTTTATTTATAAACTATCGATGGGTGTGTGACCTAATTGTTATTATACCTACCTTTGATTATTGATTATCGATAATACCTTGTCACCCTAGTCTTTGTGAGTTAAATATTGGGCTCAACTCAAGGTATAGTAGTTATGCTTAGCCCCGCTCAAGGTTGTTTTACAAGCAAAATATAATTTTGATTAATCATATACTTATAACTACTTTCATATGAATTGTGTGGCTGTGTGCTATCTTTCTGGTAGCATGTGTTGCATTGTGTAATAAAACAACATGCGGATAAAACGTTTTGGACCGAGGTGGTGAGTGATTCTGTATGAACCTGGCTAGGTGGTAAAGTATCTGTGTGATCGTTGCCGGGTATGGTCTCTGTGTGCGCCTACTGTTGAGCTGTGTGCTATTTAGTTGCTCAAAGGGCCAATTACGTGTCCTTAAGCTGCTACTCTATGTTGTATGCTATTGTAGTTTAGCAAGTTGCCTGGTCAATTAAGAACTTCACTTCATAAACCATTAATCTGAGCCTACCGTACAACCACATGTTCTCATGGGAAGAACCTGGTCCAGTAGGATTTCGAGTCTTGGCACTGCGGGCCCAGGTGGTTAGATGCTAGGTGTTAAGATTAGCCATAGGTACTTTCTTGTCTGTGTGAAGGAAATGTGTCTCGTAGGGAAAGGCGGTCTTGGGATGGAGTGTCTAAAAAGTCTTAGCACAGACTCCTTGGCCACACACAACCTGAAGTGTGATACTTGCGCATGGCCATTAAAAGAACGATGTATCTTGTGGGTCAAGCCGTACAACCTCTGTAGAGTGTTAAACTAATCTATTCGAATAGCCGTGTTCGCGGTCATGGACATGCTCGGTGATTTCTCATGAGGAGTAATTTGTGAAAACCGGAATGAGCTGTGTGCAAGGTTAAATAATTTAGCTATGTGGTCATGTGTGGATGGATGGTTGATAACACCCGTTATTAATAATTGTTGTTTTAAACCTATGTTTATAAATTGTTTATAACTGCAAATTAATGTGTTATGCAAAATAGCCATTGTCTTCTTTGTTAGCCTTGCATATGCATATTTTCGTGTACTTGCTGAGTATTCCATGTGCTCACCTCGCAATTGCCCTAATTTCAGAAGAAAGGTTTCTGCTGTTTCCTGAAGAGTTTGCTACTGAAGACAAGGAATAGGTCGTGAGTCCGAATTGACTGCCTATGACAAGTTGAATGAAACTACTATGCGTTTGTCTTTTTCGCTGCTACTTTATTTTTTTTAGGTCTTTCGTGACAAAATAAATGTAAACTCTAGTCATAAGGCTTATCACACTCATCTTATTAATTAATATTAGGTTTTTTCGTGATGTTGGCTGTGATATTATTTTTATGTGTGTGTGCTAATTAGCTGGATCCTGAACTAGCACTTTTATAAAGGAGGTTTTATTTTGGTCCCTACAGTTCCCCTGTGTTAATGGGTTGGATTCAGTGAAATAAGGAGATACATTTTGAAGATCTTGACATGGCACTAACTAGACTGTCCAATCGCACGGTTTAAGTTTTGAAATCTACAACCATTGCCATATATATAGCCCAACAGACCTTATTTCCGCTATATATAGGCCACAGCCCAATCGAAATATTAGAAAGAGAATGTATCTGTGAGTTCACGACCATAGCGAGATAAACTGAATATTTGATTATTTAGTTTGTAAAACCTTTTTTTACTGGCTTCAAAGCACACAACCAACTTGTCTAGCTAGTGAACTTGATTTTTTTAAAAAAAACCTTCTTAGCTTGTGATGTCACATGTCAAGCCTAATTAAGAGCAACAATTTGCATTACGATCTTAACTCTGTACCTAATCCAACAAATCCTGACTCCATTATCTACATCACATCGAAACATAATTACTAATTATTACCACTTCCTTTAAAAAATGATGATTACTATCACACCTTATCCAGGCTTATCTCAACGCTCATTGACTGCATCTATAGCCAACATATCGATCATGCTGGTCGTGCAACACTGAGAACTTTTTATCAACTTGTTTAGCTCCTTAACAAATTCTTTTAGTAGTAGTTGGTACATGCAAAATAATTTATGATGACATATGATTGTCTTTTACTTTTATGTGGTCAGTAAATGTCTGAAAATCTGGAGATCTGAGAGAAAGAAACCGAAGTGTGTTCAAGCAAAAGAAATCTTTGACCCTTGGCCTATTTACAGAAGTCAAAGAGGAGGCCACGCCATGACGTGGACACTCGCGGGAGCAAAACGAACTGCTTGAGCTCTGATCGTTCACTGTTTAGTCGGAATTTCCATCCCCTTCCTTTTTTTTTCCCGCTCTTAGGGGATGTAACTTTTTTCCTCTATATTAAATAAGATGGGTGCAATCTCGTGTTGATTGTTAAAAATTATAGTTGGTAGAAGTAACATTGTTGATTATTTTTACAAATTAATTTCAAAAATATAAAGCTAACCTCATCATTGGTTAGTCGTTAGTTTATATTGTGAAGAAGACAAATGCAGAAATTTTTTTTAATTACATTAGCATTGGAGAAGACAAAAGGCATAAACTTCTCACTTTTACCACATGCTTGATCTTTACATAAGTTAAAGCCTGAAAAAACAGAGCCATGAATAATGTTAGGGGGTGTCTTAATCAAAAAGTAGGTACCTTGCATATCGACAAATTAAGATGTACCATATGATAGGGCCAACTGCTTCTAATACAGCCATTAATCTTTCTTTAGTTGTAGAAGTACCATTTGAGGTTTAAGATTAATCGAGTCTACTCAAACAAGCTTTCCATGTCTGAGAGTGCATTTTTCATGATAGCTTTGGCCCTCGCATGAATTTCAACGGTGCCAACTTTGCTTCTTTCCAGCAATATCCCAAAATAATATGTTTGACTTGTGAAGGAATTTTCGTGGAGCATATGGACACCAAATGTTGTTTAAACGCGATAACCAATTCCTCAACTTAGTGAATATACATATGTGTCCTCAAAGAGCTTCCAATTAAATTGTCAGCGTGTTGAAGATCATCTAACTATTTTATAGAACAACTATAAACAGAGAGAGCGCCATCTATTTGACATGTCTAATATATTTATGGACCTACGAACTCAATTGAAAAATTTGTCAGCTGTGTCACAGATCATGCAAACCAAATTTAGAATCTCAAACCGTGTAAGAATCAACAAATTAAACCCAGTGGATGATTGAAGGTTGTGATGAACAAAGCTGGAAACTTGTACATAATACATTCAATTACACAACATCATGGTTTGATTCATATCCTGTTTCGTTCTGCAATGGATAAGGAAATTTTAAAAAAAATCATTTGATCTACATCACTTGGTAGCTCGTTCACACATGGTATGAACAGGGACCGAATTTGATGTTTGTTTTATTTTCTAAATAATGGGTTTGACTATGTGGAAATATAAAACAGAAAAAAAAAAGAACAGATAAAGTCATGCGCGTCTAGTAGTAAAAGCCATGTGTGACTAAAAAATAAAAGTATCAAATGGATATTCCTTCTTAATTCTTTGCTTCTCACTTCCATTTAAAGGATTGCGAACTGGCATTGAAGGGGTCATTTTCACAAGAAACGTGAAGAATCGATTGGCTTGAGACGCGAGGAATGGGGCAGTTGATCATTTTAAGATGACTTCATTTTCCTTGCTGGTGTTGATGGGGAAATTTGGTTGTAGGATGGACGCAATCGTCACAACCTTTTCGATCAGTAAGAGGGCAATTTGTGATGGAGATACTGACATCATCTGGTTAGGTAGTTGGTGGGGAAGATGGATCATATTTCACAATATGTGTGATTAGTTTGTGCAATCAAACATTTAATGCATATATTGACTTGTGTTGATAACTTTGATATATATGCAGAGTATGCAGAGATTGTCTATTATATTATTTGTTGTATAAAAATACTTTAATGCCATTTTTTCTTATTAAAATATGTTTAGCACATAATCGGCACATCAATACGAATAGTGTTGGTGTGACTCATAACTATGCAACACCAGTAGTATCTAAAGGTGGTCCCGATGGACCGTGGATGACCCAAAAAAACCCAGCCCAAGACCCATGTATTGTAAAAGAAAAAAGAAAAAAAACTTCTAGAAAAGAAAAAAACACAATTATTAACATACCATCATGCACCTTTGATCATTTCTATACTTATTTTTTTATATTATCTTGTTATATTTACTGTATTTTAAAAAATTATGTAAGTTGAACTACCATATCCAAAAGCATCCCCTGATGCCCCTGGACCCTTTATCCAGCAATGTGCTAACTGCTGGTGGAACGATACTATAATGAGAAAATTAATTTTGACTTTCTTTGTATCCATATTATCTCTATTCCTATGTAAAAACATATTTGTTATTTTTTAAAAGAATATCATTAACCCGGTATTACAATCATTTTCTACATATATCTCTTAATTGTTGTATATATTTGTTATTAATATGTAAATTTGTTAGTCTCACATTGTCTTTTTTTTCTTCTACTAAAAGTAGATAGATGGTGAGGCTGGTTGACATAAGGCTCTCTAACCTCGCTTATCTTTTTTTTCCTTAAAAAAGGTAGGGTGTTGGTGATGGTTGTGGTGGCCACCACTGCCCTTTTAATTGGTATCTATTTATTGAAATAACACGTGTATTTAAGATTTAATTTAACTTTAGCTGTTATTTTGTTCGGTTTGAGTTGAACTTGTTACTAAGAGCGGGCACTGGTATTTTCCTTGATCTAGTAGGATACCTTGTCAAATAAAGAGACGTTCATAATTATGGAGCTCAAAAAAATACCTCAAAGTGAAAATGAACCTCAGTACTACAATAATTTCCAGCTGATCATCTTCCAAGCAAAATGGAAGAAAAGGAAACGAAATTCAAGCTGAGGTTTAGCACCTATAAAAAAACGAGCTTCTGTCTACATATATGAATCTGTACAAAATAATTCTACAAGCCTACTCAGCTTGTGTGTGTATAAATAACTCTACTATTTAACTGCAAGTTAATTAATTTGCAGGAATTAACCATCTGATCTCATCATCTATGTACGTTATGATCATCAGTCGTCGACGTCGTGGACGGCAGCGCGTCGTCGTTCCTTCCTCCCCACTCTCGGATCCTCTCCTCAGCCATCATTGCCTGTGAAAAATATTCACGGCTCGTCAGTTAGCTTGTTGTTTCAGATTAAGCTTCAAGGGAAATCTCCAACTTAACCTGATGATGTGTTCAGAGTTAATTAGCTTAATCAGAAGAGGAGTTGTTAATTCACCTGTCTCTCCCATTTCGTTCTGAAGGAAATGAAGGCGAGTATGGCTGTCTGAAGCAGCGTGCCAAGTGACATACCCACCCAAATCCCCTGCAAAATAAATAGTAACAAAGCATGTCAATATATAGTTGCTGCAGAATATATATGCGCATTAATTCAAATTAATTTGTGCGCATTGATCTGATCAACTTGTGCTATTACCATTGCATCGAGCTTCAGCTTGAAGCCAAAGAGGACACCCAGTGGGATGCCAACAAGGTAGTAGCAGCCTATGTTTATGAACGCCACAAGCGATTGCCACCCTGCTCCTATCGCCACACCTGCAAAATTCAGACCACCCAACATTATCTAATTGCTCAGATATCAATTGCTTCTCCAGCTAAAAATCCAAAATAAACAACGTGTCTCGAATGATCAGTCGATCAATTAATTAGTTCCACAAAGTTAATAAAATCAAAGAATTTACCTGAGAGGACGGGCTGGATGCTGTTGAGGAAGATGGTTGCAGCGAGTAGGTAGCCGAGCTTGGCGGACTCACGGAGCACGTCGGCGTCGTCGCTGAAGAAGCGCGGCAGCTGCGTCCTCCAGATGAAGAACACGGCCATGAAAATGGCGCCGATGATCGCCGACGTCGACACCGCCATCGCCACCGCGAACTTGGCCGCCTTCGGCCGGTTCGCGCCCAGCTCGTTCGACACCCTCACGCTGCACGCACGATCGATTCAACCAGTAATTAATTATCAGCATCAGTTTAGTTAAATTGTTCAGTAGTACAAGCACTGAGACTCACTCACTGTCACTGATGCACGGTACAGTAATTAGCTAGAGTGGTGGTAGATTATCGATTGGTTAATTACCTCACTGCTGCATTGAAGCCCAGTGCAACCATCAAGGTCCAGAGCTGGTAATTGATGCTGCAAATTTTAATCAGATTAATTATATGCAAAGACATATATATATATATACTATGTAGAAATTAGTTATAAACGGGAGTTGGTGAAATTCGTCACTTACCAGACAGACATGACGTCAACCTGGAGTTGGGCATTCTTTAGGAGGCCGACAAGGATGAGCACTGCTGTGTAGTACCACAGCTCCAAGCTAAACATTTCATCAACAAGAACAGATAAATAATTAAAATTAAGTGAGTTGAATTGGTGGGAAGCATGACTAGGTGTAGCAAATTAGTTACTCCCTCCGTTTGCATGATTTCGTCAACTTTGACTAAAATTTTCTTCCACAAATACTAGCTTGGGATTAAACCATTTCAAATGCACAATTTCCTATTTCGCCCTTGTGGCTATCCACGAAGAATCTAGCGTAATGTTTGCTCTAATCAAAATGCGGAATGTTATCCACAGAAGAATCTAGAAACATACAGTAATGTTGTCTCAAATCAAAATTTGAAGCTTGCTACAGAAAGAAATAATGCCGCCAGGCGCCAAATATTGCATTTAGAATTTTCTTTTCATTTTTTTTAAAAAACAGGTTGTTCAAGGGGGCATTTTGGTCATTCTATTGTCAACAAGTGATTGCCTACAAATGCTTGCATTGGTCAAAATTGTCAAAGTAAACGAAAAGGGAAGGAGTGAGATTACCAGAGCATGATGGCGGAGGCGAGCGAGAGCTTGACGAAGGCGGCGAGGTTCTTGAAGGCGAGCATGGAGAACCCCTCCCAGGCATCCGGGAAGCAGCCAGAGACGAGGTACACGAACTGGGCGAGAATGATGAGCCACCAGGTGACGTTGCCGATGAGGGCCGCGGCGACGAGGCCGTGGCCGAGGCGTGCGAGGAAGACGTAGTTGAGCGCGACGTGGAGCGCCAGGGCGACGCCGGAGATGGCCGTCATGGCCCACACCTTGCTCTGCGCCTGGAAGAATTTCTGCAGCGGGAAGTTGGCGGCGTAGGCGAACAGCTGCGGGATGACCCAGCGTGTGTAGGTGCCCGCGACGGCGGCGATGTCGGCGGGCTGGCGGAGCCCTCGGAGGATGGCGGCGGTGAAGGCGTAGGTCGGGGCGAGGACGACGGCGGTGGCGCCGCAGATGATCCATGAGCGCTGGATGTAGACACCCAGCATGGACACCTGCCCGGCGCCCACCGCCTGCCCGCACAGCGTCTCCAGCGCGCTCCCCATGCCCAGCTGCATGTACCATACATACTTCGTTCAAGTGCTTGTATTTTACACACATATATATGTCAGTTTTGATTTTTACAAACATGGCCAAGTTTTGACTTGTATAGATGTTGCTCAATTTTTTTCTGCAAACATGATCAAACTTAAAAAAAATTAATTAGAAAAAAAATCAAAACAACTTATAATATGAAACGGAGGGAGTAAGCAATTTTACCATCCTTAAAAAGGTATCGAGAGGTACCATATTTTCTAGTATAAAAATACCTTTAGGTACTGGGTACCTTAAGTACTAAAATTTTTAGTGTAAAATGTTGGTATCTTGAGATATTTTTTTAAGGATGGTAAAATTTTTCTTACTTTATCAGTTCATGTTTTTGAGTTATTGTTTACTTTCTTTTCCTTCTTTTCTCCATATATATATATATAATCCAATTTCATAGAAGCAGCAGAAATTTGTTGAGTACATATGATGAACCAAGAAGAAAACCACTGAATTAATTAAAATGTTTTCCGTCGTACTAACAAAATAAAACTTGATGTGAGGGAACAATAAGTAAGTATAGGAATAGTGTTTGGTGCCTACAAAAATCATCGGCCGGCCGTTCAAGTGGAGCATCTATCGAAATGGCGTGATTCGGAAAACGGTAATCTATAAGAAAGCGATCGGGCTAGCTTAGCTAATTAAATACGAAAATGGGTTTGATTTGGTGGTTGAATTGGTTTGGTTTTCTCGACGTCCTCTCGATCGTCGTCATCGATCGATCCATCTATCCATGTCCTAGTCCTACTACGCCCATTTGGTCAAACAATCTCGATCGCCTCCATCCACTGCCGGATCAACAAATGTTTGGCCTAGCCGCTATCTATATCATCCAGTCATCCTCAAGTTCACAACCATGTATGTATATTCGACTACGATCCATCATGATGGGATCGGTGCACAATCTCGACACACACACTGTTCGTGAATACTTACAATTATTTATGAACGAAAAGAGACACAAACAAATTAATAAAAGACGGCACATTGTTGTGTTGATATATATATATATATATATATATATATATATATATATATATATATATATATATATATATATATATATATATATATATACACAGATACAGACAGATAGACAGTGGGAAGAATCGTGTACGTGTGTATATGTACATGGTTACTTGAGTATTGGTGCTAGTTTCTACCAGCTTCCGGGAAGTGATTATCATCATTTTAGAGAATGAGATGGCAAAACTTCAACCAAGCATTATTTGCTGGTCCTTAATTTGCGTGGTTTTTTGATTGCCCACGCTAGCTAAGCTATCTATCTGGTTTGTTGGTTGGTAGATCAATTAGCTATGAGAGCTAGTTCATGTACTTAACCACACACCTGTGCTTGAATTGCTTTATTCACCTTTAATTTGTGCATGTGATCCCTAGTCACTTTCCTAAACCACACGTAATTAATCACTATCGTACATGTGTCGGAAAAGGTAAAGATTATATTGCCAGTTCAAAGTGTAGTATGTCGTACGTACAAACATTCGTGAATATTTATAATTAAGTTAAAGCACCGTGACATGTATTAGCAAATCCGTTAAATAATGTTTCTTTAGTTGTACGCATATATTCGGCATGGCCCATATAAAGGCATAAGTACTTGCGAATTAACAAGACTTGCTTGCTAGCTAGAAACGAACTAAAAGTGGTCTATCAGTACACATATATTAATTAGTCGTTGATTAATCGATTCATTAATTGTTTTCTTTAGCTGTACTCCATATATTTGTAGCTGAGCTTCTTAATTTTCTTGGCTAATTTGTTTCTGCTGCTAAATCCGGATGCATGCATGACGCATGGATATGATAGATCGAATTGAAATCCTCCAATGGAAGGAAACAAATTGATGGCGTAGATTACAGCCGGGGTAGATGCAGATGGAGACGTGCAAACCACCCTTTGTCGCATGGTTTAGCTTGGCACATATGGCTCGTTAATTATGGCCTCTGCTTAATCTGCTTATTAATTTTGGTAGTGCTATATGCTTAGCTAGCTACATATGTACTTCACTGGTTCGCTCCAAATATGTGAATTTAATTTTAACACTGCTTTTGTTTTGAACGAAGTGGCAAGAAGAGAAGATTTTGAAAAACATGCAAGCTGGCTGAATTTAATTTCTCACACAATTGCACGTACTAGTACGTACTAACTATAGATGAGAATAAGCTAGCCAGCTAGCTGTGACAAACTTAATTTACCAATTAAGCAAGTGGATTTTCCAACATGTTAGGTGTTAAATAATTAGTGCACTAATTTACATATGAACTTGTAGCTAGCAGCAGCACTAATATAATAAGCTTATTGCCTCCTCTGCATTATTGTCTGAACTTTTAAGGGTTAACTAGCTTGATGCAACTAATTAATAAGATGTTCTGAATTAATGAACATGCATTTCGATCTTTGTACGTATATAATTAAAACACGTTTGTCGATGATGATC
Source organism: Oryza officinalis (assembly GCA_008326285.1). Classification (NCBI taxonomy): domain Eukaryota; kingdom Viridiplantae; phylum Streptophyta; class Magnoliopsida; order Poales; family Poaceae; genus Oryza; species Oryza officinalis. The sequence continues at coordinate 40,332,721 of BDMV01000003.1, forward strand.
AAAAGCTAGATAGATGGAATGGAAGAGGAGAGTAGAGACGATGAGTTTGCGTGATGAGGTGCGTGTTATATTAATTACGTACCAGGACACCGTACGCGAAGCCCTCGATGACGTTCTCGACGACGGTGACGGCGGCGAGCTCGACCTGGCCGATGTGCCCGACGAAGCCGACGGTGACGAAGCCGATGGAGAACTGGAAGACGGCCGTCAGGATGGCCGGGAACGCGATGTGCCACAGCAGCTTCGACTCCTGCCAGCTCTTGCTCACCAGCTTCCCCATATTATATAATTTTTATATTAACTGATCGATATGATCGATCTCTCTCACTATATTATCTCGCTCATCGATCAATCAATCTAGCCAAGAACAGTAGCCAAGAAGAAGAAGAAGAAGAGGAGGAGGAGGAGGAGGTAGCTAGGTAAGCTAGGTATGGTTTAGCTATCAATAATTGAGAGAGAAGCTAGTTATTAGCTCTATTTATAGGCTTGTGGATTGTGCATGATCTGACGCTGTTCGTTGCTATATGAAGAAAGAGCGACAGGAGAGGGGCCAAAGACTTGGCCAAGCTACCAAGGTGTACTGCCTTGAAGCAGTTAAGTTGTTGCCACATTGTTGTTGTTGAGTCTTTGAATTAAGAAACAAGAAACAGTGGATATGGCAACAGATACTATGGGAAACCTTTACAAGTATGTTTCAAAAGTTATCTAAACTAGTATTTTTTTTCTTCCAAAATAAACCAACCTAATATATAATATAAACCTAATATATGATATAATGCTATCAATATTATAAATAAAGGTTTATCGAGATTCATAAAATTAGATAATATCACCAGGAAGCCTAATTTTATAAATCTCGATAAACCTTTATTTATAGTTAAAAGGTCGGTCACATCTAAGACTGTTTTCTAAGGAGAAGGTTAGAAAATAAACTTAAAAATAAATTAATATAATTTTTTTTTAAATTTTTTTTAAAAACAGATCGTTTAATAGTATGAGAAAGATACACATGAAAAATAAAAAATAAAAGAGTATAAGTTAGTAAGGAGGAGTGCCGAACTCAGCCAGAAATTGAGAGAGAGTTAGTGGCATGTAGTGGTCGTAGGGGCGGGTTAAGTGAGCAGTGGTTGGTACGATGTCGATGACGACGAGGGGGATGATGATTCGCGAGCTTGTGCCGCCCTTTTAATTTCCTTGCTGCTTTTGCTGCCCGGCCAGGCCAGGATCGATCGAGTTGGTGGGTGGGTAGGTGGGTGGGGCCGACTGACTGGCGGTGAGTCAGTGTGGGTCCCACCGGGATGAAGCAGGTGTGGTGTGGGTTCGGTCGGAACTCGGACGGATGGACGGATGTTTGGGCGGCGAAACAGGGGCAACCTCTGCCCGCCCGAGTTGTTCTGCCTGCCGTTCTGGTCACTCGTCCGATAGTTTTTGACTTCTCAGAGGGTTAAGGTATATACTACTATGCTCTTCTTTTATCCCCAGGGACTCCCCCCAACCTCCCTCCGTACTTTCATTCATCCAAAATATATAAGATTTTGATTATGGATATATTCTAATACTATAAATTTTTTAAAAAACTTATTCAGATTCATAATACATATTTCGTCCAACCAAATTTTTTTTATATTTTGAAAGAATGGATGGAGTAACTACTAAACTTATTCAAATTTTTTTTATATGAGCGCATGCGCTTGTACGGTCTTCGAGAAAAAAAATATGACTAATGGTCTGACGTCGACCTTAGCCTGGGTTTTGAACTTTATGTCATCCTTCCAAATTACTTAAATTATTTGCCACCCAAGCCCATTAAATTGTGCCTATTTTGTCAATATAGCTAGCCAACCCATCAAACTGATATGGCAACAAGTTACAAATGACCTCGTTGTCTCTATTCTTACTTCTTCCCAAGACCAAAGACGACGACGAAATCTGGTGACAGTGGCCTAGTGCCTTGCTTTCCTCCGGGGACAGCGGCAGTCGCGAGCCTTTCTCCCTCCGGTGGCAACGGCTCTGCGTCCCGCTCTTCTTCGGTGGCAGCGGACCCGCGCCCCACTCTCCTCAAGCGGCGGTGGCGGCCTTGTGCTTCCCACCCTCCGACGATAGCGGCCCCGCACCCTTCTCCCCTTTGATGGTGCCTACATTGGTGCCACTCCTTCCGCCTCCTCCTCAGATCCCGTCATCGATGCTTCGTTGTTGTCGTAACCACATCGAAGCTGAAAAGGAAGAGGAGTGCCAGCACCTCAAGCTCCTGCCACCACACGCGGCCCCATCGTCCATGGCTACTTCTCCTCATCCTTCGTCTCCTCCGTTGGATTGGATATGCAAGAGGAAAAAGATGAAGGGTATGGTGGTAATTTCTTATTTGATATGCTGAGTGGGCCAGTTAAAATGGCAAAATGAAAATAATTTGATGGGTCTGAGTAACAAATAATTCAAGTTTTTTAAGTGTCATTTAAGAACACATTATCTAGGAGGATGGCACAAAGTAAAAAAACATCTTGTACAAGCTGTTAGACGGTGTTTACTATTTGATATTTTGTTAGTCGGTAAAAAAAATTCAACCACAAGCAACGTTTAAAAATACTAATTGGAAAAAAAAAAGCAATACGTAAAACATCAAAAAAAACCAACCGCAATATTAAAAAAATATATTGCCAATCACCTTTGAGACGATGGAGGCCGTGGCGCACGCCTTCGAAGAGATAATGCACATCAATTATATATAAGTCCAATATTTATGAAAAAAACACTCCAATACTTCAAAACAAATAGACAATATAGGACAATGGATTGCAGCCAATTTAATCGCCTTCTCCTTTTGCTCCGGTGGCTGGATTTTAGAATAATTTATTAGCCTTTTCTCTCTTCTCATACTTATATGTGAACCTAGCTACTTACGACCATTATTCTTTAGTTCTATGATGAAAATACTTGGACACCATATGCTAGCGTGACTGTTATGACAAATTAAACCTAAATTATAATGAATTTGTCTATATAGTCTCATACTTACAAATGGACCGGCTTGCTATGAACCCGTGAGGACCCAACCTAACAAATTCACGACAAAATTCCCTGTCATATCGTGTGATAGCCTAACTGCTAATGAGAAAATCCTCGGTGTTTGAGGCGATCTTATTTGTTATTGAAAACATATCTTATGATCAAGACGTCTAATCGTTGATAGGATCGATCGAAGATGAAGTTTACACTGAATTTTTTTAATTCGTTGCAAATCACTGATGGATTTCCTGTACGTCGCATGAAATCGGTCAAAGAAGCCCAGATTTGTTGTAGTGTTTGTACCCTCTCACATCTAATCTTAGTGTTTGTGTTGTCAAAGCCGTGCCTATCTGTTGGGTAGAATCTGGCATCGTTCCATAGCTGGGTGGAGTGGAGAAGGGCCAAGATTACTGGATCCGTTTCAAATTAAGTTGACACCGCACAAGCTGCATATGTATATCTCTTTTCCCTTGTCAATCTGTGTTCTGGCGGAAGAGAAAGCTACTCCATATAAGCATCTCCCTTTTTCTGGACTTTTTTGAAGCTAATTAGGAAGAAACTCGGAGCAAAATCTTCTCGTTCAGACAGTATGCATGTGTGCTGATCATTTGAGTGGCAGTGCTCCTACCTGTTGCATGCATGCATGTCAGCATGTGTGATCCGAACCGCCAATTCATTTTCTGTTGTTGAGTTGAAATAAAATTCGGACTTTCTGGGGGGAAGACCATTAATTTTCTCTGGAATCTGCCACTGCATATGGCACGTGGGACACGACATCAAAATCCATCATGAATAGTGGAGTATTAATTATGCTGTCCATGGCTCTGTTTGGATCCAAGGGCTAGAGCTAGTTTGAGCTACTTTGAGCCAATCTAGCCCAAAAGTATTCAAACAGGAGGGCTAGAGCTAGTTTATTGGAACTAGCCCTCTCAAAAAAACTAGCCCCTCCAAGAGGTGATTATTTGGGGTAGTTTTTTCTTGAACCAACTTTTTTTTCCTCCGAACCGCACGGGATCCACCCTATCCACTCAGCCTCCTCCGACTCGCAGCGCCGTCCGCATCGCCGCTCGACCGACGCAGCGCCGCGCGCGGGTATGGCGATACCCTAGCGGCGCATCTTCGCCCACGCCGCCTTCATCCGTCCCACCGCGCCGCCTCCCTCCCTCCCTCCCGTCGGCGTCCATCCCTCTCCAAGGCAAGTAGCAGCGCCGGCGGCCCCAGGGCAAGCAGCAGCGCCAGCGGCCCTTAAGGTAAACCAGCAGCGCCGGCGTTCTTCCCTCCGTCCCGCGGCGGAACCAGCAGCGCTAGTGGCCCCCTGGCGGCGTGTTCTTGGCCTCGGAGTAAGGTACTTCGCCGCTGCCCCTTCTCGCGTGGTGGGATACGGGATTTCGCTTAATTTCTTTGTCGCCGCTCAACTTTGTTGCCGCTGCCCCTTCTATGCAGGAGACATTCGCCGTCAACCCGGCTCCCGCCATGGACGGAGACGGATTCGACGAGTTGTGGGGCTCGCAGCAGTCGGCGAGCGGCTCTGCCCACGCTCTCGCTGCCCGCGGCAGCTTTGACCTCAACTTGCAAGCGCCGGCGGCGGAGGGGTTCCCAGGGCTTCAGATGTACGGCAACATCCTCCGGGGCAACGACGACGAGCTACTTCCTGAATGCGGCTGGGGTTCCAGCCTCCCTCCCTATCGCCCACCGCGTGCCGGAGCCGGAGACGCGTGGGCGACGCCGGCACCACCGCACGCCCGCCAACTGCTCTTCGGTGGCTCCTCCTCAGCGCCAGCCGGTCGCCAAGGAGGAAACGGTGGCGGCTACACCGGTGGGTTGTCGTTGGGAGCAGGCAGTGGTGTTCGTCAGCGTGCGAACTCGGCCGCCGCAGCAGCCGGCCGACGTCCCCAGCGCACCAACACGGCTTCCCGTGGCAGCGGTGGCCAGCGTGTCCTCAGCATACCACGTCCCCAAGCACCGAGGGCATCTAGCACCCGTGGCGTCCGTGGGCAAGCATCCGGCTTTGGCGCTCCGTTCGACAATGAAGATGAAGCAATGGAGGATGACGTGGAGGAGTTAGGGAGCTCCGGCGGTCCCCCGGTGAGCCATGCCAGCCGAGCAAAATGGAATGATTCAAATAATGCTTGCTTGTTAGAATTGTGCATAGAGCAACGTAGAGCAGGAACGCATAATGGTTTACAAATGAGTGGTGAAGGGTACCAAGCCGTTGTCGATGGCTTACTTGCTAGAAGGAGGTTGGTGTACACCCGAGGCCAAGTGAAGAACCAAATAGGCGTACTCAGAAACATCCACGCTTTCTGGCGCTTCTTGCAAACGCACATAGGGTTGGGGAGGAGACCAGATGGATCCATTGATGCAGATCATGAGTTCTGGGCAACTCACACAGAGATATGTTACTGAAACTTACTGTTACTGTGCTGTATAACACCCAATTGAGGCTTGTTAAACTTACTATTTTTGTGCTCTCATATCTTAACAGAAAAAATCATACTTAAAGATGCTGCCGATGAGTCCTCCAGCAAACGAGGACTTGCTTGATGAACTGTTCAGAGGCTACACCGTGGATGGCACCACAGCCTTTGTGCCAGGTGATGACTATGGTGAGAATGAGGAGCAAGATGCAGGGACAGAAGAGGAAGAAGAACACTTTGCAGGAACACCTACAAGTACAAGCAGCCAGAGGGGCAAGAGGCCATTGAGCAGCACTAAAAGCACGTTGATCAGTCCATTGAAGAAGACTAAGAGCCCAATGGTCAAGATTGTGAAGGACATAGCCAGTACCTTCAAAGAATCTGTTGCAGCCAACACTAAGCAAATCCAGAAACGTGTAAATGAGAAGGCTGCATTTTCTGTCAAGAGGTGCCAGGAACTGGCATTTGAGTGTGGCATTGAGAAAACTGTTGACTCTGTCTATACTATGTCCAAGTTGTTCGAAACAGAGTACCAAAGGGAGTTCTTCTGTGGCCAGTTAACTCCTGAGCTTAGGTTGGGTTACTTCAAGAAATGGTGTAGGGACAACATTTTGTAGTAGTTACTGGCATTTGGGTCTGTATATCTTCTGTGTGTGAGGTGTTAAACTAGTATGTGTGTGTTGAACCTATCATCTGTGTGTGAGGCATTGAACTATTATCTGTATGGTGTAATATACCTTTATGCTATGTGTTGAACCTATTTAAATTTATCTATGAGCTGTCATGTCAAGTGTTGAATTAATTTGCTTACCCTGGTTCAAGTTTTATGCAATGTGCTGATAGTTTGTTACATGCATTGAAGCAGGAAGATGATCATGGCCCCATGACTGAGGAAGAAGTGGGCAATGGAGGCAGCTCAAGCGAGGATGAAATTATATTCAGGTGCGGCAACAATTTGGTGCAGCAACAAAATTTGATTCTGCAGTTGGTTCCTATCTTGGGTATGTACTCTGATAACTACTTCCTGAAACTATCTAAGAGGGTCACTGGAGATTCTGGTTTGGATTGGGTGCATGAGACACTAGCCCGAGATACACAATGTTACAACATGTTTAGGGTTGAGAGGCGTTTATTCTACAGACTGCATAACACTTTGGTCCGTAGATATGGGTTGAAGTCTACTAAAAAACTGACATCTGTAGAGGCTGTTGCTATGTTTTTTGTGGATTGTTGGTGGCTCACAGCCAGTTAGATAGGCTGACAACCGTTTTAGGAGGTCTATGAAGACAGTAAGCAGGACATTTAACAAAGTTTTGACATGCCTCCTTAAGTTAGCACATCACAACATTAGACCCAAGGACCCAACATTTTCAGAGATGCACCCAAATTTAGAAAATCCAGCATTCTGGCCACACTTCAACAAGTGCATAGGAGCTATGGATGAGACACATATCAAGGTTGTGGTTGATAAGAGTAAGAGGATTCCATACTTGAACAGGCACAATGAGACCAGTCAGAATGTGCTTACTGTTTGTGATTTTGACATGAGATTTACCTTTGTGTTGTCTGGATGGCCTGATTCAGCGCATGACATGAGAGTTTTCAAAGATGCCATAACTACTCATCATCACAAATTTTCACATTCACCACCAGGTTTGCTATTTCACCTGTCTTGCAAATATTTGTAACCAATTACATTTGTTCATCTAAGTCTCATTGTTTGGCTTTGAAAATATGTAGACAAATTTTATGTGGTTGATGCGGGATACCCAAACCGTCCGGGCTACCTTTCACCATATAGATGTACAAGGCACCATGTGGAGCAATGGCAAAATGGCCCGCCGCCCCAAGGTATGAAAGAAGTCTTCAACCATGCACATGCCAAAGTTAGGAATGTCATAGAGCGAACTTTTGAAGTGTTGAAGATGAAGTTTAGGATTTTGTTGGACATGCAAAGATTTTCAGAGGATAAGCAAACTAGAATTATTGTTACTTGTATGACTCTTCACAATTTTATTCGAGAGAGCAGAATTGCGGATAGGGAATTTGATGCTTGTGATGCCGATGAAAATTGTAACCCAATGCCTAGTTCTTCGGCATCAACATGGCTAAAAGATGAACCTCTTGTTGAAGATGTCAACATGCATGTCTTACGTGATGAGTTAGCTCATGCTTTGTTTCATAGAGTGTAATTTTTTGTTTAGTTTGATTGAGGACTTGTAAGTTCGTGTGAGACATCTCATTTGTATGGACAAATTAAATTTATTGTGATTTGAATGCTTGATTTGTAAAAATAATTTATTTGTGTGCGAGAGGAGGCCACACAAGAGCTTGCCACACTAAATCCGGCTAGGAAGATGGTTTGAATGAGTCAAATAATTAGAAAAGTGTATTTATTGCTAAACTAGCCCTTGGATCCAAACATCTTCTTGGCTAGAGCTAGTTTGGGCTAGTTTGAAACTAACTCTAACCTCTAGCCTCTAGCCGAGCTAGAGTGATCCAAACAGGGCCCATGTGCAGTAATCGTGTTTTTCAGAGATTGTTCGGGTGTCTACTAATAGCCGTAGTACGCGTAGAATTCAAAGTTAACTATATATAGATTTTCGTGAGTATAAAAAGGTATATTTTTATTTAAAACTTTGCTAAGATATCCTTATTCATTGATGTATTTTAACATGCTATATGACATGAATTTATTAGGACGTTATAGATTTAGATTTTAATTTTAGTCCTGGAAAATTTCTACCACATGTACTGTCGGATGTAGTATAATAGTACCATCATAGAATCAGATCTATTCGATCTCACGAAATCGACTACTCAGAATCATTTAAATGTAGTTAAAAGAACATTTCTCTACTGTGTGCAAGAGAGAAGGTGCCCAGAACAGTAACGTGCAGTTGTTCTTACTCCTTTGTCCGTTATACGCAACTCTCGTACTTAACTCTGTGTCAAGTCAACAAAGAAAGAAAAGAAGACCTTAATTAATACTACTACTGTACTTGACTACAGTGTGACGTCCTGACGCTTTACCTAACCACATTGGTTATGACGTCATGGATTAGTCCTGTTGGCTATTGCAGTGCAGGCGGTTTATACACTTTGGGCTTGTTTGTAGGAGTTTTTGAGAAGCTTATGGGTGGTAATCAGTTTGTAGAATTTTTACAGCTGGAATTTTTAGCTTCTGGTTTCTAATTTATTTTTTGATTCTATAAATACATCTTCTGAGACAAGCTTTAACTGTTTGAGGGAGTTTCTGATTTTGAAAAAAAATGTAGCTATCAGAAACTTCTCAAAACAAATCCTTTATATATGTGTGGAGGGAACCGTTTGATTCTTTAACTACACCTTCTGAGACTATGCGTAAAAAGCTTTAACTGTTTGAGGGTGTTTCTGATTTTGAAAAAAAAATATAGCTGTCAGAAACTTCTCAAAACAAATCCTTTATATATATGTGTGGAGGGAACCGTTTAATTCAAGCTCACTCCATGGATGCATGTTTACATGGACATTAGTGGGTCAGGTGTAAGGAGAAGCCAAAAACCACTGAATTATCTGAGCCATGCATCCATCATATTTACAAGAGAGTAGGGCTGAGTTTGATTTATCATTTCGCCTGAGCTAATTCCTTGTTTTTTTGACATTATTTAAACTGCTAAATAATTTATTTTATAAAAAATTTATGTAAAAAGTTTTTTTCAAAAAATATAATAAATTTATTTTTTAAGTTTGTAATAGTTAATGCTAGTTAATTAATCATTTGCTAATTATCTGTTTCGTTTTGCGTGAAATATAATAGTCCATCTGAACATAAAAGTTTCGATCGAACCATAAGGATGCATTCGAGTGAGCGGCTAAGTTGAGAATTTTGACGATACATAAAACGAGATAAGCCATTAGCATATAATTAATTTAGTATTAATTATTACCAATGATGGGTGTAGGAAAAAATAATAGAAAAATCTAAACAAACTAGACAAAACTACAGTCCTCTTCCTATTTACATATAGCAAAAAATTTTAATGGAGGCTCTCATAGTCTTCACGTCAGTAGTGAAAGCTCGAGACCCCGTCGTCCCCATGCTAGATCCGCCCCTGATTATTACAAACTTGAAAAATATATTTATTTAATTTCTTAATAAGTTTTATTTGAAAAAATTTTGCACAAAATATATCATTTAATAGTTTAAGAAGTGTGATAATGAGAAACGATGAAATTGCTGTTTAAAAAGTTTCTGAAAAGAACCTAGCCTGAGCAATTAAAGGCAAGGCAAAGAATACACTGTTGGATGGCAAAATGTGTGACCACCGGTTTGAAAGTTGCATGCACCGGTCAAAAAATAAAAACATGGGCAGCTGCCAAATTGTAATTTCTTTTTGTCGTGTTGCTGCCAAATATAGGGGATTGATCGGAGTGTGCAGGAGAATTTTGTCACCGCCAGGTCGATTGATATTCGATCGATTTATTCACGTGATGTGTTGGAGCAGGGAAAGAAAAAAGAAAAGTGCGACCGCGACGACCTAGAAAGATCGAGGTCGTCGTCGTTTACAGCAAGCAGGGTTGTGCAGGATGTCGTGTGTGGCAGTGTGGCCCTTCTTTGCCTTCTGCAGCAGCAGGGGCGTCCCGGACGACGGAATCTCAACAGGTGTCGTATAATAATAATAATAATAATAATAATAATAATAATAATAATAATAATAATAATAATAATAATAATAATAATAATAATAATAATAATAATAATAAATATTATTATTATTATTATTATTATTATTATTATGATAAGCTCAACCTAATCCTCGTGGTGAAACCAGTCCACCCGGGTTCAAATTCTATATTGGATACAGGTGTTCGCATTTACGGTTAATTATTCTTTTAGTAGTAGATGACGTACCCCTTGACAGCAAGACGTCCGTGATGACTTCATCAATCTTAAAATATGCCGGCCCCTTCTTTCAAAGGGGATATGCCGACCCAGTCTTCCGAAAACGCTCATAGGGATAGGGTGTGCGTGTGCGTTTGTCCATGATTGACGAGACTTCGTTAATCTCAAGATATGCCGGTCCAGTCTTTCGGAGTGCTCATAGAGGTAGGGTGTGCGTGTGTGTTCGCCTGTAATGATTTCGTTAATCTCAAGATATATCGGCCCAGTCTTCCGGAGGTACTCATAGGGAGGGATAGTGTGTGTTCGCCCGTGGTGACTTCATCAATCTCAAGATATATTGGTCCAGTCTTCCGGAGATGTTTATAGAGGTAAGATGTGTGTGTTCGTTCATGATGACTTCGTCAATCTCTATGTCGGCTCAGCCTTTTTATCTCTTTTTTCTTAATAGTTGTATTCGCTACAACTTGTTATATTTTGGGATAGCTAGTTTCAAAAATAAAAACTCTACTGCTACTGTAGTTCTCCATTTAAAACAGATTATTATCATATTATTGTTAAGATTGTCTACTTATTTTATTTAGGGATTAAATATTATAGAAAAGAAACTTATAAACAACCACAATTATCGAGTAAACCTGTGTTCGAACAAGCAAATTGATTCAAGCCAAAATTGGTTGCTCATATTTTTTAATAAAGCAAAATGGCTTATTAAAAAATAAAAATTAATTTATAGATTTATATATATATATTCTTAGTGATTTAAAAGCCAATACTAAAAAAAATATTACCATGAAAATATTTTTAAATCAACTTTAAAATTCAAATTTTATCTTATGCTTTAGCGCAATGAATGGGGCTATGGGCTTTTTAACTATGCACAAAACGAGGTGAGTATATAGGATGTGATTAATTGAGTATTACTAAAACCTGAGTTGGAGCCCGATCTGGGGATCCTTTCTCAGGGGCATAGCACATAGCTGATATTATTTGGGGATATCATAATAGCCATCACTTACACATGGAACCCGTACTAGAAATTAGGTATGAGAAGTCTTTTTATATACTGACAATTGGGGCCCAAGGTGAACCCTCCTGGGAGCTCCTCTAGCGGAGCTAGCGCTTGCATGCAGCGGGGCAACAGTCCCCTCCTCCTCATGTCGACGCGTAGCGTGGAGTAGATGACGGGAACACTATTGACGTGCGGTGATATCGATCGGGCCTACTTGCCAACGTCGGTAGGTCGGGCACGTCGGCTCATGGTGGGCCCGACCAGACGACGTAACAATCAACCACGTCGCCTGCCAGCCTACGTCCCTAGTTTTTTAGGGTGATGATGCTTGTTCCACGATCGACATGCACCGTCTTGTCGTTCGCTGTTCCCCACGTATAGCCGTTGGATTCATATCCTTTGCATTAACTATGAGGTTAGCCATGGGCGTGGGGATTGGGGAACGATGGTTTAGGTCGTCTCCTAGTTATTGCGCGACAGGGACCCCGGGCAACATGTGGAGACCGAGCTCAGGGCATAGCCCGTGCTCAGAGGCTTGCTTCGGGCCTGGCCACCACTTCATACTCAGGGCATACTCTGTGCTCACGTTCTGAGCTCAGGGCGCAACCAGTTGGACCAAGGACTGAGCCCTAGGCCTCACTAGTGAGTGGTGGGGGCATGGTGTCTCGTAAGTGGTTTTTGAATGTCCTGAAGATAAAGATAAATATGAAGATTAAGTGTTTTATCTAAAACGAGGTGATATTAACGTGTGATTAATTGAGTTTTAATTATTACAAACTTGAAAAATGAATTTATTTGATATTTTAGAACAACTTTCATACAGAAAATTTTCACACGAAACACACCGTTTAGTAGTTTGAAAAACGTGTCACGAATATCTGAAAATTTATCTCCTCTCTGTAGGAGATTCGAACGGGGCCGTAGTCTGTTTGGGAGATCTCGGACGCCCTGAGCAACCAGAGGTGAAGATCCTGGTTCTTAATTCTCCAGCGGCATAGGATACATTGCCCTCTAAATAGCTGGATTTATACTTGTATGTATCTATATATTCTTTCTTCTTCTATATGTCGATATTCTTTCTGGTATATCACCACCGAGCTGTAGCTCCATTTTTCCATGCGTGTTCTGTTGTCAACGCTATGCCTGTCTGTAGGGTAGAATCCGGCGCCGTTCCATAGCTGTGGGGACAAGATTACTGCATCCGCTTCAAAGAACACAAGCTCTGCTCCTGTCCTGTCACTCTATCAGTGTGACTGTGAGTTCACGAGTAGTGGAATAGTGCAAAAATAGCACATCTTTTCTCAACTTCTGTAGGAAGAAAATTCGAGCATATCATCAGCTTTTTCTCATTCAGACCGGGAAAGAGAGGAAAGAGAAACTTCACAGATGTTTGCCGATCGATTTGTGAAAGATACTTTCTTGCATAGCACTTACTTCGTACCAGAATAAGTTTATTTTTAATTTTTTTTGTCTCAAAACAAATTTACTTTTAAGTAGTTATTGTTTGAAGTTTGTGAAAATAAAGATTAAATACATTAGAAACTGATAAAAAGAAAAATAATTGTTTGAAATGAGAGTATCCTATTATTTTATTGGTATATGTGAGATATATAAAAAAATTATTTCTTGACGGAGGGGTCAGTACATGGGATCTGACCTGACAAATTGCTGAGTTTCAAATAAAATTCGACCTAAAGCTAGCTGTATCGTTTTCACATCGAATATGCCAAAGCATATGGCACGTGTGACACGACATCAGAATTTTATCATCTTAATTAAGCTTTCCATGTACTGAAGATTCGTAACTTGAAACTGAAAGCATCACCATTTGAAGGTACAATTAATTCTTACTCCATGTTCTTTACTCAGTTATTCGTTCAAAAAAACGAAAGTTCCTTACTCAGTTGTCAATTCTTCTACTACTTGACTTCATCTAGATCAAGAGGGGAGAAAAAAACTATTATTCTTGTTCCAAAATAAATTAATCTAATACAAGAGATATGACATATTTTAATACTTGAACAGATACATATAATATTAAAATATATCATATCCTATAATAGATTAACATATATTCTGCTACTGAGGGAGTGCTAGTATTTTTTTTTTGAAAAAAAAAGAACTGGTAGTATTTGACTATGTGGAAGGACTCTGTCTTTGAGAAGAAGAAATAGCAGTGAGCGTACTGTCAACGCTTCACCTAACCACATCCTAGTTATGACATCATGGGATTAGCTTGCCTAATTAGTCTATCTTGTTGCAGCTACAATTTACATATGCAAGTTAAAATCTCACGTGTTGCTACGAGAGTTTAGTATGATAACAATAAGTAAAAATAATAAGTAAGATTGCTAAATAACATAGATATGGTTTATGATAATTTAAATTTAAATAATATATAAAATGACAATTTAAATGTAAAAGTAAGATGACGTGATTTTACGAGGAAAGAAAAAGCGGAATATAATTTGGGCCATAGATTAATCATCTAAGGGCTAAAAAAATTAAGGTAATATGGCTTAATAAGAGAAGAAAAAGGAAAAAGATAATTTGAAACTCATTTAAAGACTAAAAACAATTGACGTGATATGGCTTAAAAAGAGAAAAAAGAAGAAAGATAATTTGAACCATAGATTAATTATCTAAGGACTAAAAATAATTGATGTGATATGGCTTAATGAGAAAAAAGAGAAATAACATTAACTAAGTGAACATAAACTATATAGGTATATAGGATATTATAAAAAATAATTATGTGGAATGATGATTTAATATGCTTACATTTTAAAACTCTAAAATTTAATAAATTATAAAACTATAGATTATAGCATATTTGCATGACGTTTAAATATAATAATTGTTAGTCCCTCCGTTTCATATTATAAGTCGTTTTGACTTTTTTTCTAGTCAAACTTCTTTAGGTTTGATCAAATTTATGAAAAAAATCAACAATATTCGTAACATCAAATTAGTTTTATTAAATGCAAAAATATATTTCATAACGTTGTTTGTTTTGTGTTAAAAATATTGTTATATTTTTTTATAAATTTGGTCAAACTTAAAAAAGTTTGATTACGAAAAAAGTCAAAACGATTTGTAATATAAAATAGAGAGAGTAGTAGATTATGATGCGATATTTTTATATGTTGAGTTTTAGAATTTCATGGATTGTAATTTTATAGTAAGAATTCATGGAAGAAACCGCTGACAGATCCATGCATATTTCCATGGAAATTCAATGAGGTCAAACTATCTAGGTTTCGTTCTCTGTGTGCTGTGTGCAATCATACAGATAGTTAGCAGCACTGATACGGATTAATGAACATTGTTCTTTCCTGCATAATTATTAATTAACGTAATTAAGTCGACTCTGCATATATAGCCATATACTACTTGTGGATCGGGTTATAACTGGCCAGAGAGAACTACGTCTATTACGCACGACTGACTTAACACTGTCGTCATCTTTAATCGGATTTAATCTGACCCAAAAAGAATAAATTCAGAGAGTGAAGCATGTGTATATTATTGGTAATGCAGGTGCAGCCACATCACATACATACATCTATAGTTTTCTTTTCTTTTAGATGCCAATAATGCGAAATACATAAACTGAGATACATGCAGAAGATGTCAAGATTGTAAGACGGCCTGGAGAAGGCAGAATATATGCAGTGGAGGATCCAAGAAAAAATTGCACGAGGATCTGCATAATCTAGACAAAGCTACGAACCCCTCTCTCATATACGTATGATAAAAAAAATTTAGTGAGAGCTTCACGAAAATTCTCATGATACTCACGCCAATAGTAAAGATTCGAGACCTGTCGTCCCCACGTTAGATCCGTTCGAAATATATGTGGAGTAGGACAAATTAAACCTGCTTTTTATACTCAGCTACTAATTAAACTGGAGTAACTGTAAATCTATGTTTGGTTTGCGGAATTGGGCCGATGGGCCAAAAGAAATATATACCGGGATGGATGCAAGGACTATTAGGAGGTGTTTGGATTCATGGACTAATTTTTAGTCCCTGTCACATCGAATGTTTGAGTGCTAATTAAGAGTATTAAACATAAACCAATAATAAAACTAATTGCATAAATGAGTGCTAATTGGCGAGACAAATTTTTTAAGCATAATTAATCCATAATTAGCACATGTTTACTGTAGCATCACATAGGCTAATCATGGATTAATTAAGCTCAATAGATTAGTCTCGGAAATTAGTCCAGGGTTATAAAATAGGTTTTATTTTTAGTCTATGTTTAATACTTCTAATTAGTGTACAAACATTCGATTTGACAGGGACTGAAACCATCCAAACACCCCATAAATCTATTAGGCTGGGTGGTCTGCAAAGCAGTGAGATGGGCCGGAAGAGCCCTCGCCATAGGCCATATGCCATCCAAAATACGGAATAAGTGCATTTGACTCCCTCAAATATGAGTGTAATCTAAATCTAATTCGTATCTCTCAACCGCAATACTGAATATCTTGACTTTCAACTATTAAAACCAGTGTAATTTTACTCTCAGGACATTACTGAGAGTGGTATTTGCTGACATGACATCCATGTGTCATCTTAGTCACCAAAGAAAATTAAAAATAAAGTGAAGCCCACCTATCATACTCCCTTCTCTCTCCTTCTCTTTCTTTATCCCACACACTCTCCCCTTTCTCACCCTGTCAACAGAGTTGAGCGGTGACAGCAAGGGGATGGAAGGTTGAGGAATGCATGGCAATGGACGACAGTAGGGCGATGGCAGCACCCGCATCTCCACCACCGACACCGCATCGTCTGTTAGCCTGAAGATAATCTTGTGCATTTTCAAATAAGTTAGCTATTTTTCAGTTTAGCATGTTTGAATTTTTTAGGCATAGGATGCCGCATGCATTGTAACGGCTGATCCAACAATTGGGCAGCTGAATTTTTCTTTGTGTCTGTTAGTAGCGATAGAGCAGGATCTGGAACGTGGGATGGCGCGTTCAGTCGCTTGGATCCGGTAATATCGGTTTTGTTATGCATGTAACAACCTCACAAGTTGAGGAGTATAAATAAGAGATAACAGAAAAACGGCAGTTTTGAGCTGCACCAAAATTCTTTCGGTGTTTCGTTTTCCAGTTCACGGTTCCTGAAATATTCAGAGTACTGTTGCCATCCGGCAATTGTCAGAGAGGGTGAGCAGAGAGATTACAGACTTGAAATTTCTGTGCATTTCTGACAATTGGTATCAGAGCCAGTGCGAAGGGACTTTGAGGCGATGTCGGATGATGGCGGTCGTTATACTCCGCCGGGACGCCGCGGCGGCGGAAGCAGCGGCGGGCGCGGAGGTGGTGGCGGTACCGGCGGCGAGCAGGGAAGCGGGAGCGCAAACGGCGCGACGATGCCGCTCGTGCCGCTGTCCCGGGATGGCGGTGCGGCTGCGAGGCTGCCGATGCTGACGAGGACCAACTACCCCGACTGGGCGTTGCTGATGCGGGTGAGCCTTCAAGCGCAAGGGTTGTGGACGGCGATCGACCCTGGCTACGCGGAGTACCGCGAGGACCGTGCGGCTCTCTCTGCCGTACTTCAGGCAGTACCACGCGAAATGTTGCGTGGGCTGGCAAAGCACGACACGGCGAAGGCGGCGTGGGACGCCATCAAGACGATGAGGGTTGGCGTTGACCGCGTGCGTGAGGCCAAGGAGCAGGTGTTCCGCCGGCAGTTCGAGTCCATGCGTTTCAAGGAGGGAGAGACGCCTGAAGAGTTTGCGATGCGGCTCACTGCCGTCGTCGCAGATATACGAGACATGGGAGGAGTGGTAGAGGATGAACAAATCAACAAGAAGGTGATTCGTGTCGTCCCCAAGAAATACAAGCCAGTGGCAATCTCCATCGAGCAGCTTCTCGATGTCAAGACCATGGCTCTAGAGGAGCTCATCGGTCGGCTGTCGACGATCGATTCGTATAGCGACGACGAAGAGGAAGCAAGCGGCGGCAAATTGTATCTCACTGAGGAGCAGTGGCAAGCACGTGTGAAGCAGCGGGAGAAGGAGGGCTCAAGCGGCAGCCACAAGGGCCGCGGTGGGATTGGTGGTCAGAACCGAAAGGTGAAAGCCGCCGGACCGCCAAAGGGCAAGGAGCCAGTCACTGGCGGAAGCGGCAGCCGGGATATTTCCAAGGTGAAATGTTTCAATTGTGATGAATTTGGCCATTTTTCGCGTCAGTGTCGTAAGCCTCGACGCCAACGGCGTGCAGAGGCGAATTTGGTGCAGGGAGAAGAAGAACCAACGCTTCTCATGGCTCACGTCATGGGGGTGTCTCTTGCCGGGGAAGCGACACTGGGTCGAACACCTGTGGCGCAGGAGGTGCACCTTACCGAAAGGAAGGTGAATCTTGACCATGGTGATGCCGATATGGAAGAAGAGAACGGCGACTGGTTCCTGGACACGGGAGCCACAAATCACATGACCGGGGCGCGCAAGGCGTTCGCCGAACTTGACACCGGCATCATGGGCACGGTGAGGTTCGGAGACGGTTCAGTCATCGACATCCAGGGGCGCGGGACGGTGGTTTTCAGGTGCAAGAACGGAGATCATCGCTCGCTGGAGGGTGTGTACTACATACCTAAACTGCGCAAGAATATCGTGAGTGTCGGGCGGCTCGATGAGCGCGGCTACGACGCACACATCTGGCACGGCGTGTTCACGCTGCGTGACCCGAAAGGATTGCTTCTGGCCAAGGTAAAACGGGATCCCAATTATCTTTATATACTAAAGCTAAGTCTGGACAGTCCTGTCTGTATGGCAACAAGCGGCGGTGAGGCGGCGTGGTGCTGGCACGCGCGTCTCGGTCACCTGAACTTCCAGGCGCTCAGGAGGATGGCGCATGGTGACATGGTTCGTGGGCTCCCGCGAATCGAACATGTGGACCAGCTCTGCGACGGATGTCTCGCAGGCAAACAGCGTCGCGCGTCGTTCCCAGAAGAGGTGAAGTTCAGAGCGCAGACGGCGCTCGAACTGGTGCATGGTGACCTTTGTGGTCCGATCACGCCTGCGACTCCTGGCGGGCGCAAGTACTTCCTCCTGCTGGTTGATGACATGAGTCGTCATATGTGGATTTGGCTTCTAACCTCCAAGCACGAGGCACCGGCGACGATCAAACTGTTTCAAGCCGGTGTGGAGACGGAGACTGGCTGAAAGCTGATGGCACTACGCACTGATCGGGGGGGGGTGAATTCACCTCTGTGGAGTTCACGGAGTACTGCGCCAACCGCGGTGTGAAGCGACAGCTCACGGCGCCTTATTCGCCACAACAACATGGCGTCGTGGAGCGTCGGAACCAAACTGTGGTGGCCACGGCGCGTTCCATGATAAAGGCGGCCGGAATGCCGGCTCACTTCTGGGGAGAAGCAGTGGTGGCGGCGGTGTATGTGCTCAATCGATCGCCAACTAAAAGTCTTGATGGAGTGACCCCGTATGAAGCTTGGCACGGTCGTCGGCCCACTGTCGAACACCTGCGCGTTTTTGGATGTGTGGGTCATGTCAAGACAGCAAAGCCGAATCTGAGGAAGCTCGATGACCGTGGGACGAGGATGGTGTTCATTGGCTATGAGTAGGGGTCGAAGGCCTATCGAATGTATGATCCGGTGGCGCGGCGCGTGTGTGTGTCGTGAGACGTCGTGTTCGACGAGACGGCGTTCTGGAGCGGGGTGGCCGCGAGGAAGATGAAGGGCAAGAAGATGTCTATGTGGAGTTCTCAGTTGAGAACTACAGCATGCCGGCTCATCCGAACCAAAGTCCTGATGTGGCGATACCACAAGCCGCGGGTGATCCCTCGCCGAGCATGCCCAATTCAGCAGCAGCAGCTACGCCAGAAAATGCAGAGGATTCCCAAGAATCAGCATCAAGTCCGCCCGCGGTGATTGAATTCTGCTCCCCACCAAGCAATGCAAGTGAGGGCACTGATGAGGCGCTCAGAAGATACAGGAAAGTGGCGAACGTGCTCGCCACTACGACGCCTATCCTGGACTTTGATTACAGTGATGAACTGATGATGGCTGTTGAGGAACCAGCGAGCTTCCTGGAGGCTGAAAAGGAGGGGTGCTGGAGGAAAGCGATGATGGAAGAGATGAGATCCATTGAGGAAAATCATACATGGTCACTGAGTGATCTGCCACCAAGCCACAAAGCCATTGGTCTTAAATGGGTATTTAAAGTCAAGCGGGATGCAAAGGGAGAAATTCTGAAGTATAAAGCTAGATTGGTGGCAAAGGGCTATGTCCAACAACATGGAGTAGATTTTGATGAAGTGTTTGCTCCGGTGGCTAGAATGGAGACAGTAAGACTGCTCATTGCAATGGCTGCTCAGGAGGGGTGGCAGGTTCACCACATGGACGTTAAGTCAGCGTTTCTGAATGGTGATTTGGAAGAGAATGTCTATGTGCAACAGCCTCCTGGGTTTATAGTTGAAGGACAGGAGGAAAAGGTGCTGAAACTGAAGAAAGCCCTCTATGGTTTAAGACAGGCACTCCGAGCTTGGTATGCTAAGTTGGATTCCAGTCTTGCAAGACTGAATTTTGTCAAGAGTGCAACTGAGAATGCAGTATACACTAGAGGGCATGGTGATTCAAGACTGGTAGTGGGTGTCTATGTGGATGATCTCATCATTACTGGGTCAAGCTTGAGTGAGATAAGGAGGTTCAAGGAGCAAATGAAGACATTATTCAGCATGAGTGATCTTGGGTTGCTGTCCTACTATCTGGGCATAGAGGTGAAGCAAGGAAGTAATGGGATCACAATGACTCAAGCTAGTTATGCAAGACGAATTCTTGAAAAGGCTGGAATGGAAGAATGTAATCCTTGTCAAGTTCCTATGGAACCCAGGCTCAAGCTTAGCAAGGGAGAACGAGGGAAGTGTGTCGATGCAACAGAATTCAGAAGCTTGATTGGGAGTCTTCGGTACTTGGTGAACACCAGACCAGACATATGTTATTCAGTTGGATACATAAGTCGCTTCATGGAAAATCCCACTTCTGAACATTGGGCAGCAATCAAGCATGTACTGCGATATGTGGCTGGGACACAGAACTTTGGAATTCAATTCAGCAGAAAGAAAGAAGAAACTCCTCAGCTTATTGGCTATAGTGATAGTGATATGGCTGGGGATATCAATGATAGGAAGAGTACATCAGGTGTGCTGTTCAAACTGGGAGAAAGTTTACTCAGCTGGCAGTCACAGAAGCAAAAAATTGTTGCTCTGTCTTCATGTGAAGCAGAGTATGTGGCAGCCACAACTGGAGCCTGTCAGGGTGTATGGTTGGCACGGCTAATTGGGGAGCTGCGAGATTGTGATCCTCAATGTGCAATTCTGAAGGTTGACAATAAATCTGCCATCAGCCTTTTGTAAAAATCCTGTGCTGCATGATCGTAGCAAGCACATTGACACAAGGTTTCATTTCATCCGGGAATGTGTAGATCAGAAACGGATTGAAGTGGATTACATCAGAACCGATGAGCAACTTGCAGATGTGCTGACAAAACCTCTTGGTAAGAATCGTTTTCTGGAACTGAGAGGAAAATTGGGAATGATTGAAGTCTGAATGCATCAAGATTAGGAGGTGATTTGTTAGCCTATCTTTGGCTTTCGAGGCACTCGTCGCCGCGCACTCTTGCACCAGTTGCCGCGCCGAGGCCATCCAAGCGTTCTCCTGGATGGATGAGTTCAGCAGCCGCCCCACCGCCTTTGTCTACAATACTGTCCACGGCGATGGCACGGTGGAAGGCGTCGGTCGTCGAGGAAGATGGGAAGCGCTCTCCGCGTGCCGCTCCTCGCCCCCACTGCTCCATGCCGTCGTTCTCGTCCCCGATTTTGGCGGCGGAGACGACGATGGTGCGGTGGAAGGCGTCGGTCGTTGAGGAAGATGGGGAGCGCGCTTCACGCGCCGCTCCTCGCCCTCGCTGCTCCACGCTGCTATCCTCGTCCCCGTTCCACGCCGCCGCTCCTCGTCGTCGATGGAAGGCGTCGGTCGCTTCTCAGCTCTGTTCCATATCCCTTGCCGCCATCAGTTAGCCCTGTTGACAGGGTGAGAAAGGGAGAGTGTGTGTGGGAAAGAGGAGAGGAAAAGGGAAAGAGAGGGAAGTATGACAGATGGGTCCTACTTTATTTTTAATTTTCTTTGATGACTAGGATGATACGTGGACGCCACCTCAGTGAATACCACTCTCATTACTGTTCTAGAAGTAAATTGCACCGGTTTTAATAGTTGGGGGTCAAGATACTCGGTATTATGCACCGGTTTTAATAGTTGAGGGTCAAGATACTCGGTATTATGGTTGAGCAATACAAATTAGATTGCACTTCATATTTGAGGGAGTCAAAGTGGACTTATTCTCCAAAATTCATACTACAGTATTGATTTTTTATTGAAAAAATATGGCGTAATTTGCAGGGATTCACGGGGTCTACTAATATCTATCCAGGGTTTCACTTACCGCGGTAAACCGCGCGGTTACCGCGCTTACCGCGGGGGTACGGTAAGGGGTAAATCGCGGTAACCGCGTCAAATTCAAATAAATTTGAAAAATAATTTGAATTTTTGATAAATTTTGTACGGTTTGTCGCGGTTTGTCACGGTTACCGCGGTTACCGTGCGGTAACCGTGCTTACCGCCGGGGCGCGGTAACCGTGGCCCCGGCGGTAAGGGAAACCTGTATCTATCTTGACTAGTAAAATGCCTGTGCGTTGCACTGGACGAATTCAATTCAATTCTATTTTAATTGTGCACAATTGGATGTGGTCTCTCAGTGTCCCACAGCATGCGAGAAGCATGGTTGGATTATAAAGGTTTGTTTTATGTGTGCTCATATATATGAATTATTATAGAATGTACTTTGGGTTTAAAGCAGTTATGGTCAAAAATATTTTGGGCCAATAAAATTATTCACCCAATGTTTGGATTGGATACTCGGTTCTATTTTCTCTTGACACATGGAAAACAAAAGTAGTTAGACACGCGATATGGTTAGACGTTGTGCACATCAGCATGGCCCCTTCTGAGTCGGATCGGTCGTAACATTGATCATGAATAGTGCGTACTATTTATATTTAAATTTATTGTTTTGTTTATAAAGTGATATATCACATATTAATCTATCTCGTTAAAACTTTTAGATTTTTAAGTGTTTTTTATTTTTTTAAGTGATTAAAAAAATTGAGGGAACGTTATCTTAGCATACTAATAGATTTCCTATACACCGCCCTTAAATGAAAAAAGACGTAAAAAAAAGAATAAAAGAAGGAAAATAGAACCGAGAAAAATCATTGCTTCTGGCATCATACAACCAACCATGCCCGCTCTTCATGATCCCAGCGCTCCTGTGTGCCTAACAACTAGGCAAGTTGATTCGACCTAGTTGTTTCGATTTTGTTATATATATGTTTCGCGTGAATTTTTGTTTTTGCTAAAAAAAATCAATAGCGACGTACGAAAAGCGAACGATAGATGGAGCATGGGCCTCAGCGTCGTCGACCTCCTCAGCTCCTCTGCCCGCTCCACCTGGGCCACGTGCGAGTTGAGAAGGCTCATCAAGAGCTCGGACGGTCCATCGAGATGAACAAAAGCGCTCGAAAAGAATACGATGGATTAAAAGAGAAGCGTACGTTCGAACGCAGAAGATGAACCAATCGAAGTGTGACGATTAAAAAATTATCAATTTTTTTAAATAGTTAAGGTAAGATATCTTCATCTTCTCTGCCATGTATGCACGAAATATAACAAATAATGTAGCCAGCGGTAATGGATTCCTATTTGTTTCTTCGTCGATAAAGTTTCTTTTACAATCTTGGAATGGAGGGGGCAAATGATTAAACCACTTGGATGGAAGAACATCCGAGTAGTCGCGTCGCGTGGCGTCCTGAGAAGATGACGAAAACTCGGTTCGGCGACAGCCACATGCACCCTCCGGTGGGCTGTTCGTGGGCCTCTCTCCACGTTGCGATGTGAAGAGCTAATCATCAATCCAACAAAAATGATTAAACAAAACATTGTTAAAAAAAAAGTTCACAAGTAACAACAGAACAACGGAAAACACACACAAAAAGGGAAGAAAATCACGCAAACAAAGGAAAAAAAACTCGAAAAGTCCTCCGTTTTTTCTTCCTCCGACTCCCCCCAATCCAATCCACACTCCCAACCGTACCACTCGCCGCCGCCGCCGCCGCCGACGAAGCCGCCGGAGCCCGACCGCCATCCCCCGCGGGCCTCCCTCCTACTACCGCGCTTCCTCGGCCGAAACCCCTACCGGTCGAATCGCCCCGCGGCGCGCCGCTGATCCGCGCCGCCGCTCCGATCCCCCGCCCTAGCCCTCCCGGGGACGGGCGGCTGCTGCCGATGCATGGTTGGTGGTGGCGAGTAGGAGAGTAGGCGTACCATGTTGCAGTGTCTGGAGGGGGTGAAGCAGCTCTGCGGCGTGCTACTCAAGTGCTGCGACCTCGACCTCAAGCAGCCCAAGGGGCTCGAGGATCCCGAACTCCTCGCCAGGGAGACCGTCTGTACGTCCTCTATCTCTCTCGTGCAGTGTACTGGAGTGTCGATTGTTTCACTTAAATTGCAAGTAATTGTGTTCCTTTCGTTGCGCCGCATGTGGCATTGGGTTGGTTTGCTCGTCCGTGCAGTTAGTGTGAGCGAGGTTGAGGCGTTGTATGAGCTGTTCAAGAAGATCAGCAGTGCGGTGATCGATGACGGACTGATCAACAAGGTCAGTGGGGCTAGTAATCCCCATCTGTTCAACTGAAAAAAGATGTCGTTTGTTATGATGATTTCATGATTCTTGTGTTATATGGCCCTCTGGAGGTTGTGATCATTTTGGGTTGGTTTGGTGCAGGAGGAGTTTCAGTTGGCGCTGTTCAAGACCAACAAGAAGGAGAGTTTATTTGCTGATCGGGTAAGTCCGCTTACACATGGTTTGCTGCTTGACTGTTTGCACTATGAAAACGGGGCTGTATTCTTTCCGGTTTGACTGTTATTACTATGAAACTTCCGTTCAAGACCCTGTAGTGATCATCAGAAATACACAGCAAATACCTACTTGTAGAGTAATATTTATCAGCCTTTTTGGGACATGTCTTAAGCCCTTTCTATTAATCTCAATTTTCAAGACAATGTAGTGATCTTCTTGTGTAGTTTGAAGATGGGGTTTTATAACAATTTAACCAACTGGAAACATTTTAATTCTCTCTGCCTTCTTTGGCATGCTCTCTCTTGACTCAAGTTCTTGAACATCAGTTGGTATATTTTTGGGCTTTTGGCAATAATATAACTTGCCTACTGTGGAAATATCCTGTAACTGTCTACATTTGAAGCAAAATTAATTATGAAATTAGTTTGATTATGCTCTGTAGCATCTTGATGATGTTATACATTGTCCAACCAGTCAATAGAAAATGATGTTGCTGCATAATTTGCTTTCTGCTACCATCAGTCCAACAGAGAATGATGTTGTCACATAGTTTGCTTTCTGCTAACATCACTACATCAGGCAAACAGAGAATGATGTTGCCACATAATTTTCTTTCTGCTAACAATGGGTTCATTTCCCTCTCTGTCTTGCAGGTATTTGATTTGTTCGATACAAAACACAATGGTATTTTAGGGTTCGAAGAATTTGCCCGTGCACTCTCAGTATTTCATCCAAATGCACCTCTGGACAAGAAAATTGACTGTAAGTGTAAATATTTAGGGCATCTGGGTGGGTAGCTTAACTACAAAATAGAGCAGCGTACTGATAGAGAAGTCTATAACCTAAAAATAAAAAAGGATACATCTATGGTTGGAAGTAGATAATGAACACTTAACAGAATGCAACATACTCATATGTCACAAGTGCTACTACCTATTATGTACTTTGCAAGTTTCCTTAAAATCGGAATGCATAGAGCCAGCTTGCTCTAATTGCATAAATATTAACTGTTTATACTAAGGAACAAATTAAAGGCTAGAAAGGCGTAGTTTAGCTACAAATAAGAACACTCATGCTTATCTTTTTCTTTTTTTTTGGGTCTAGTCTCCATTGTGCTGGACATATTAATTGATTGGCTACTGACAGTGGTTGACAAAATTTCACAATTAGAGTTAATTCACATTATGCAAATATGTATTGTAGCATGTTAGCATTAATCGAAAAGAAGCTCATAGTTATATATTATTGCAATGTCAACTATAGCATGTGAGAATTGAGATATCCTACCATCTTGTCTATCTGATTTCTGTTTAAATCATGTAATTTTTAACCGTAACCGCTTGTCATGTATAATATACACACACCTTCATACCATGTGGAGCCAGCAAACTATATTTAAGTTAGCCCTCTTATTTATTTGATCCTCTTGACATATATTATGCAATTGATTTTTGTGCCATTTCAATGGATATAAGACTAAAACGCAACAAAACAAACAGTTCACAATATCCCTGAGATCACTTGACTTAACACCTGTATTTTGTTTACCCTTTTTGGGTTCTTTTGTGCTGGTCCGAGAATGGTCTTTCTTGGAATAAATGTAAACAAGGGGTGTTATTCTCTCTGCTTGGTTGATAATGCATTGCTATGCGTTGAAATGAACCAGTTGCATGTTTTATTAGCATATGTTATGCCCTTCTTTTTTTTTTCTGTGCCTCTCTTGCTTTTATCTTCAATGTTGTGTGTGAAAAGAAATTCTTGCATTAATTCAATAATCCTTGCAGTTTCTTTCCAGCTATATGATCTCAAGCAACAAGGCTTCATTGAAAGACAAGAGGTACTTTTCTAATCAGCATGTTATGTTTCTCTCATAAAAGTCAGCATGTAGTATGTGAAGGTAACTTTATAATTAGAGTAAATTTCATATTGGACCATCTTTTTTCACCCATGTTGCAATTTGGACCAGGGTTAAACCAATGTCTTCACTTTGGGATAGTTACTTTTACTAAATATTTCCCCTTAGACCCTGTTCTTCTTCTCCAACTCTCCTTCCTCTCTGCTTCCTCTCTTTCCTCTCAGAGCCATGTGTGCCATGGCCCGTGGCAGATCTAATCAGCACTGCTATGACCTGGGCATACAGATGAAAGCTCAAGCTCCATCCACAAGCCATCCTGTGCTCTCGCTAGTTCTTCTCTGATGGAAAAAAAATGAGAAAGTGGAAGGCCACTGTGTGCTGCTTGCTTCCTGGCAAGGTGCTTCAAATTTCCTGCATGCAGTGCCTCTGCTGGCTGGCACTTGGGGCTGCCATCTTCCGTGGAAAGAGAGGGATCCAGTTAGTGCTGATAGAGCTCTCGACAGCCTCAACCAAGATGCTGTGCACTCAAGCTCGAGCACCGGCCACGCGACCCTTGAGCTCGACCTCTATGGGTGTTAATCTGACGCTCGAGCTCAAATCCTATCTTTGTTCATGAGCCCAAGATCCTTTTTTTATGAGAAACAGTTGGAGAGGCTCCTACTGCAATAATATATTGAATAAAGTTATGTACAAGGTTACATATTTACAAGGATCGGAGCCCAAGATCCTCAAGCTCATCTGCCTTTGGCTGCGTCGCTGACTCACTGGCATGGAAGGATGACAGGAGCTCACCATCATGCGTGAGTCGGTCGATGACGAATAAGACTGGCGGTCAATTAGGATTGGAGTGGACTGGGGTATAGGTCACTGCCATACGGGCTAACTAGTCCAAGGTGCAAAGGTTGGTAAGAAAACCCAGTCTTAATTGAAAACATCTGGTATTGCATAGTCCAATATGCAATTTAGGTAATAAAAATTAGTCCAAACTGCAATTCACTCTTATAGTTATGATCTTACCATTTAAAAGTCCCGGTATTGGCTTGTATGCTGGAAAACCAACCAGATGCCAACTCATTTTCTTCTGCCCTCCCCTCTTCTCCCTTTGCATCTTTTTTACATTTTTTATGTGTGTTTTCATTGTCTTCTCTATTCACTAACGATCATGCATTATGAAAAATGCTATGGAACTAACCCAATTCAAGGCTACTTGTGGCAACCTGCCTCCTTGTGGTTACCCTAGCACCACTTTCTTGAGCAGTGAATAGCATAGTTCTAAGTTTGTGTTCAGTGTAATTGATATATGTGTAAAAATTTGTGTCATAACTCAGAATACAATTTGCCTTCTGCAGATAATGTAACTGATCTTCTATCTTTTTTATGTTCTACTTAATGATTTCCTTTTTTGCCTATTAGGTTAAGCAAATGGTTGTTGCTACACTTGCTGAGTCAGGAATGAATCTTTCGGATGAAGTCATAGAGAGCATCATTGATAAGGTAAACATGAGTTGTTTACTTCAACATATCAATCTGGATAGTTTTTTCATGATCATTTAATCAATCATGATGAGCATCATTTTCCCTTTTCTTCTGTTCTAAATACAAGATTTTGCTCACGATATGCTGATGCTAGTACCATACTTGTTTCAACTTATGAACTTATACACTGAACATGTTTGTCTCTACAATATATGCTTGCAAATGGATATTGCTTTAGCTAGTGGCACTCCTAATGTCATTTATGTTGTTGACTTAGGTTTTACAAATCATAGTTAAGTCTTACTGCCAAAGCTTCGTATTGACATCTTTTGCAGAAATATGATATATTTACGGCAGTGTTGAGCAGTCTTACTAAGTGCCCACAAACACAAAATTTGTCTGCCTGATAACACAATTTATATTTGGACCTACAACAGTATTTGTGATGCTCCATTGGTACTCCTAAATGGAAATATAGTTATATGCACATATGATTGCAGCAGCTGTAGTATGTATATCTTGTTAATTTACATCATTATTAGATTCATTGTGTTTTTTTTAAAAAGAAAATCTAGCCTTACCAAAATAAGAATTATCGATTCTTCTATTTTTCGTTCTTAACTAATGAGATGATTTACAGTTACTTTCTTAGTCTTAGTCTTAGTAGGACTCCTATCAAGTTCTGCGTTTAAATTTTGTCATCTTTTTCTTCTGCGTGGCACAATGGTTAAACTATCCATAAATGTAAATATTTCCTGGTACCCTTCTGGTTTCTGGTAACTGGGCATTTATTTGAGAAATCATACAAAGTGATCTTTTCATTGTTTTGCCAAATCCAGCGTGGATCGGGCCAGCCCACTGGCCACACCATGCAGGCTTTGTTGCTAATTGCTACCTTTGCACATTTTACAAACTGACTGGTTGCTGTGATTGTATTATTCTGTTTATATTATTCTGGCTGTTTATATTATTCTGTTTATATTGCACATTTTACAAGACATTTGAGGAGGCTGACACAAAACATGATGGGAAAATTGATAAAGAAGAATGGCGCAATCTAGTTCTCAGACATCCTTCTTTACTGAAAAACATGACACTCCAATATCTCAAGTAAGATATGTTAAACTTGTCTCTGTGTAGTTTCTCTATTTACAACTGATCATTTTACATTTCTCCCATCTGGAGCTGTATCATAGGACAGTATTGCATTTTGAGTTATGACAAGAAGATTAAAATCTGTATGGCTCACAGGTTGCTCTTGAGCGAAGGTTACTAGAGACTATTTGCGAATATTATTCCTAAATTACTAGTACAGTATCTTAGTTGTAAACAGAATATGAAACAGCATGGATTATCTAGATGATACTTGAATACAGTGAAAATAGTATGCTGTCCCAGAGTATTGGTTTTCAATTTCTTATTGGTGGTTCAGATTCAACGAAGCCAGTTTGTGGTTAGCCCCTGATTCAAAAGGATATATTAAAGCATCTGTTGTCGGTATTTCAGAATTTGTCTTCCTGTGGAGGGACGCAAAAAATAATTTTACTCATACAGGATTAAATACCACAAAACTGTACATATTCTGGACAAACTAATGTTTTTATTTCACAAAATTACACATGATTTGGTAGGATATTTTGTGAAGCTACGTATTTGGTGATTTTATTAAATATGATAGAATCTAAATGCGGAACCCACCTACCAGACAACATATGTGTAATTATGGTAATGGTGTAGCTTTCTGATAATTGTACAAAAGTGCATGTATAATGTATTTCTCCAAAGTTTACTTCCTATGTATGTGCTATGCATGCATTTTTAGAGACTTAACTTGTTTTTAAAAAATGTGGACAGGGTTGTTTCACAACAAGTAGCCAGGGCTTAATATATGATGTTAAAATCTTCAGTTGTATACATGAAATAGAGAGATTGTTCTACCTAGTAACTTCCCTTTTTTTTTTCTATTTTTTTTGACCTGTGCTTTGGTAGGGATTTCCCTTCTTCGTTTCTCTCAATGTTGGATTTTAACTTCAATTTTTAATTGAGTTATGCTATATTGTCAACTTCAGTTACAAACTTTTTTTGAATTTTCGTTTTCATTTTATGCAGAAAATTGTAATTAGATAATTCCACAAAGTGATTGCTAATTTTAGTTGTTTGTGTTGCTAAATATAACTTGAGATCTTCTCAGTTTTATGATATGTTTTAAATTAATACTACTAATTTTTTTTACCACATTTCAGAAAACATATATTTTGTTAAACCTATCCAAAACTGTACTCTTTGCATAATTACACATGTTTCTCACTGAGGGGTAGGTCTCGCATTCCATCCACACATCTTGGTGGATTTCACATTTATGTTTGTTGGCATTTACCATGAATCAACAAATATTTTAGTTTACTTCAATATTTTGCAAGTATGTATGGTTCTTTGAAACGCAGACTGAAATAAGTATTCTGATAGCTATGTCAAATAGGTGTATTTTTGTGATGATTCAGTCTAGATCCTTTTTTTACTTCGATTTCTCTTTGGTTACTCCATTTCACAGACCTAACCATATCAACTTTGGGCAGGGACATCACAACTACATTTCCAAGCTTTGTCTTCCATTCTCAAGTCGATGATACTTGAAATCCGAGAATTTCCCAAGTCAACTAAATGGAATGCCAGAAGACAGTCTTGTTGCTTTATGAGGCTTTGCAATAAGCAGTTTTTGGTTCAGCACTTCATCTGAAGCCATCAAGTTCCAGAGATATGATCACATATTGCAGTGGAGAAATCAAACATTTCCTTTTTGTTAATAATAATTTTTTTCTTGCTTTTAGCCGGGAAGGCTTATGTATTTCAGCCTGTGTGATGTCTGTATCAAGTTTCTTTTCCCTATTTTCTGTTTTTTTTTTCTTTCTGTTGGTTTATTGGTTAGTAGTCGATCTAATTGTTTGAAGATACCTCCGACCGTGTATAAAGCTGGTGCTTCCCTCTAGTGAACTGTATTTAAGTCAGGAAGTTTTCTATTGTATATTGCAGATTAATTGAATGGATCAGGAATTCCCTAGTTGATTTTTAAGTGTTTTACCGTCTGAATAATAATATTTTACAATCAGTTTTCGATATTATATTCTTTTTGGTACTCAGCCTCAAACCTTTAGCATTTAAAATTTATTCTAAAATATAGCTAATTCTTCTCTACTTTCCTATCTTAGCCAATCACAATTATCTTTCATTTTAATTTTTTTGCCTACTTTTTGTCTCGATCAATCATAGTCCTCACCTATTTAAGTGGTTTACCATCTAAGTAATAATATTTTGCAATCAGTTTTCGATATTGTATCTATTGTTTTATTTTTTGCAGCAGTTGTGTTCTGTATATTGTTCATTACATGTATATTGGCTGATGTTGTCATTTGGATCCATGCACATGTTTTATGGGTTTTCACATTTCAGTCCTCACTTTTCAGACCTTTGACTTGCGTAGTTTGCAGTGTCAAAGAATCAACAGTTTTTCCTGGGTGCTCGTCTTTGGACCATGCCGACCTCCTCTTGCTGACTGACCCGTTGACAAAATCATGACGTGGCAAGCCCCTGAATAATACATTAAATCCAACATGACATGTCTACCCAGTGGGGGCATTCGCGAATAAACAACAATTTGGTCATATTACTCCCTGAATAATACATTGATAATACTGTGCATTTCATGGTGCTGCGTTTAATTATAGTTGTTATCTCAGTTGTTTGTAAACATGGTTCAAACTTCTAAATTGTGCTCATTTGTGCTGAAGCTTTAAAAATAACAAGAGTCCTTAAACCCTAACGGATCTACATGTCAGTTCCTCATTATCTATTTTTCTTTCTATTAATCCTTCCTCTCTCTTCACCTCACCCAAAATCTTCTTCCTTCCTCCTTAGGCAAATCGAGGGCGAGCATCGAAGCTTGGACCCGAGCTCGTCGTCGCCGTTGCACCCTCCCGCCACTGTCGAATTATCCCCTTCTCCCCTTTCCTCCACGTCCCCAGCTCTTCCCTTTTACCTACGTGCGGATCGAGGGCGGCGCGGCCAACCCAAGCTCATTGTCTCCACTATGCCCTCCCTCGCCATCAAGCTGCCCTGCTGCCACCAGCTTATTCCTTTCTTCCTCTTCCTCCACGTTGTCGGCTCTCTTCTTCCACCCACATGAGGATCGGGAGTGGCGCAACCGACCTAAGCTCACCATTATCACCGCACCCTCGCTCGCTGTCGCACCCACCCCTGCTGCTGACGGCTGCCCCCGTTCACCTGCACATGGATCCAGGCGGGGTTTGATGGATCTAGGCAATGGCCGGCGAGTGGATCCTAGTAGAGGCAAGCTCAACGGCCACTGTGGTGGATGAAGCTGTAGCCTGCGGATCTGGTCATGACAGCGATGGCCTCCCCAAGTCCACCTAACACGTTGTCCTCTCCAGTCCTGCCTCAAGCACCCGCTTGCACTATGTCGTTGTCCTAAGGAAATCAAGGTAAGATGTCGTGTATTGCTTCTTGATGTGGTGATTTGCTCGATTGTGTTGGATTACAATCCCATGGTTCCCTCCGATATGATTTTATTGGCGTTATTGCATCTGATTCACAGTCTAAATTAAACCTCCTTCTTCACTTGTTTCTTATTCTTATTTCTTACTATTCCCATGTATGTATGGGTGTACGGGACAGCGTCACATGATCAGAAGCGGGAAAGCGTCGCTGGAGTGGATTGATATAGGATGACACACGATGATGTGTGCGACGGATGATAGGCGAAATTTTTTTTTTCGAAAACCTTATGTTAAGTAGATTATATTTAGAGAGTATAAAGTAAAAAATTAAAAATAGATCGAAGTTAAGCTTTTTGGGAAGGCGGGTCTCTTCGTAACCTCTACCTCCTTGATCTTGCACCGAGATGAGACGGCGAATCAAGTTTTTGGAAGAGCATCGCGCGATTGCTCGCTGGTTCTTGTGAACGACTAGTTCGACTACATCCTCATCATCATAGCTGGAGGCGACAACAACAATGGCAACACAGATGGTGAGAATGGCGACGACAGTGGCAATGGTTCTGATTCTACAACCATCGCAGCTATTGTTGCAGCATCGCATGTCCTTCTCCTCTTGTATTCTTTTCTAATGATTTTTTTTATACGTAAATGAGTTAGACGTATTAATTTGTTGTTATGGTTTACAACTGTTGCATGTCTATTTTGCGCCTCGGCTATCAAGATTAATGTCAATGGTTTACGTTATCATCATAATGGTTTATGTTGTTTATTACTGGATTAAATTTAATGATGAATTGCTAATATTTCCAACAAATACCATACAGGCAATAAAACAAATTAATATTTGATGTCAAACACACATCAACCAGACATACATGCATACTCATCACAATTATATGTGAACATGTATACTCTTCTACGCATGCATATGCATGGATAAAACTTATTAAAACGACATCCGCAATTCCTTAATTAATACAAATGCATGGAGCTAAGCTGATAAGGTGCCACTTCATATCAGTACATAGTACTATGCCGTCTATATATACGTGCATGCAGCTTTTATTTATATGCATGCGTAGCTAAAACTTCATGGATATAATATATATATATATATATATATATATATATATATATATATATATATTATATGTGGATATATATATCTTCTCGAGATCGATCATGCATGAGATCTAGGCAGTAAGAGTAGTCTTGATCGCTCTCAATAAGTGGAGAGGAGATCGATCAGTGATGGATGTTGGGATTGTTGGAGTGATCGGAAGGTCCAGAACCTTTCGACTCTCCTACGACGTCGTCGTCCGGCGACGCCACTACCAGCCGTCGGCGGCCACCGCGCTGCTGATCATGGCCGATCAGCAACGCAGCAGCAGCCTGACCCTCCTCGTCGTCGTGCAGAGGCCTCGCCGCCACAGCGCCGCCGGGGCAGTACGCCGGCGCCGCCGTGACTAACAATATCACTAGCATTATCGCCATCACCAGGGCACGCACAAGCTTGACCAAATTACGAGCCATGGCAAATTAATTAAGCGCGCCTAGTTAATAATCACCCTCTTGTAATTTTTGTGTGTGTGTGTGTTCTTGATGCTGTGAGTATAGATTGTGTAGTGCAATGAGGCTATGGTTAGCTAGCATGCATGCATATTTATAGAGAGGGATAAAGAAATAATAAACTATGCATATATTGCTGTGGGCATGCATGATTGCATGGACATGTACAGTAGTGAGAACTTGACAAGGAAGTATGTTGGTCAAGTTCGCACTCTTTACCAAAAGCGATCAAACGGCCGGTAACGCGATCAGCAGATGACGTACCACGTGTGATGAGATTCAGTCCAAGCGGTGTGTGTGTGTTAGCGTCAACACGTACGTCCCCAACTGCTTGAGCTAGAGTAACTTGTGTGTTCCCCGCAAGTAAATAAGAACATGTTAATTATTGTAGCTAAAGCAGTTAATTAACATGTCTTTATCAGTTAATTAATTACTTATACCTAATTAATACTCCTAGTTCTAAGTACGTATTTTCTCCGGGCTGATAATATTATTTGTCTTTTTGAACAAAAGCACGGTCTTAAAAGAAACAACTTTGACAATTAGTCCCTTGTTTATATTATAAGTTGTTTGATTTTTGTAGTCAAATTATTTTAGGTTTGTTCAACTTTATAAAAAATAGCAATATCTACAACACTAAATTAGTTTCATTAGATTTAACATTGAATATATTTTGATAATATATTTATTTTGTATTAAAAATATTAGTATATTTTTCTATAAACGTTTGTCTAAGAAAAAAATTAAACGATTTATAATCTGAAACGGAGAAAGTATTTTTTATTTCAATATACTTTATTAAAGTACTTTTTGACATCAATTTATACATATACATATTGTATATGATCACCATATTTCTGAGACAAATATTTTAGATGTTATTTATAATTAAAGTTTTTAAAATTTGATAATAGTTTTATTTAAAATGACATGTCGGAAAGAGTAGGACTAAAAAGATAGGCCGGCCCACTCGATCGATCTACTGGTAATCGTAGCATTGAACATACTCCTACATTGAACAATAAATTAATTATGAGCCCCTTGGGTTACATCATAGCAAAATCAACTTTGCATTCAAGGACCTACCAGGTGCCAATGGAGCAACACATGCATAAAAAAGGACATGTCAATCGAATAACTGGATATTTAATTTTGAGTATTTTTAATTAAAACACTGAAAAATATGTAAGGTACATATATCCCAATCTAATAAAACTAATCAAGTTCTATACTTGCAATAAAATATGTTGTACTTTTGAGCCTCGAATATTAATATACGTTATGAGAAACAAAAGTTAATTAAATATGTTTTGGTAATTCCATTTCGAAAACTCCATTATAAACTGAAAATATATAAACCAAATCACTTCTCTTTCTAGTCTTGAGATGATGAAATATAATCAGAATTTGCAAGCTCACGAGTGGACTTTTATTTTATTGCTCACGAAGACATTAATTAAGAAAAAGTATTATTCTTCGAAACATAATACAAACGCAGACGCTCATATACATATATGCACTCATCACATATCTTGAGAATGATAAAATCATCACATGCATCTCACTGTAGATGGATACGTCTTAGACATAAATATGACCACATATCGAAGCACGTCTAGAACTTGAACCCAGTTAAACAGGTTTCACTACAAGGAGCCTAACCAACTAACGGTTCATATTTCTTTTCTTATTGTATTGGATCAATTGCCTTATAATATATAACTGGTGCAATAAATAATGTTTATAAACTTTCTTAGTTGAAACTTATGTAATTGCTCTCCTCCCGTTTTATACTGTAAGACACTTTAATTTTTTAAAGTCGAACTTTTTTAAATTTTACTATATTTATAAAAAAATATAGCAAAATCTGTAACATCAAATTAGTTTCATTGAATCTAATATTAAATATATTTTAATACTATATCTTTTTTTAAAAATATTGTTACATTTTTTATAAACTTGATTAAAGTTGAAGAAGTTTGATTTATAAAAAAGTCATAATGTCCGGCCTATAATATTAAGAGAGGGAGTACCTAGGAAGTAAGAGATAATTAGATCGAATCACGATGGACAACCGATGGTCCACAGAGTTTTGGTTCACCGTAGAAGAATCCTTTGCAGAAAGCTAGCAGTTGCATCAATTGCTAGCTAGCATGTGTGTGTTGTAAATATATGGTCAAACTAGATGTTTCGCTGCTAGTTCCTATATCTGCAGATGTTTCGCTGCTGGTTCTTGCATTGATAGATGCTATTTGTAGGGAGTTAGAACTTCTTGTACTTTACTTACAACTTCGCCAATTAATTTATTAGTCAAAGTAGTTCCCTTTCAATATTATAAATATATAGGTCTAGTCCAAGAATGTGTATGAGTGGATGACTTAAGCTAGCGTTTTGTCTTGCTTTAGGTTAATCACGCATGAACCACGAGCTGAATAGATTAATAACATTTCACATCTCAATCGGAATCTCTGATCTCATGATGATGTTTTTTTTACGCCTTTGGCCGACACGCTTGCTAATGCATACCTCCGTGCCCGATTTCAGTGTTTTCTAGCTTACACACACGTTCAGTCAAAGGATAATAACTTAAAATTATATTATATATATAAGGGGTAAAAATTCCTTTCTCATTGTATCATTGTACTGGGTGGAAATGCATGCCAATTTCTTCACCCGCAACGTACGTCAGGTTGCCGGATTAGGAATTAATAATCAGCTAGGGTGCAGTGAGATGAGAGTGAGGTACGATAAGGGTGTAAGATAGGGTATAGCATGAGAAGCTCCATCTTATATAAAATTACAATTTATTAAATTCTAAAACTCAACATACAAAAATATCACATCATCATCCACTAACAATTATTACATCTTAAACATCATGCAAACATGCTATATTATCTACAATTCTCTTCTATAATTTATTAAAATACAAACATGTTAAATCATCGTCTCATATAATTCACATAATATTTTAATATATCTGTCCATCATTTTTTATAATATCCTATATGTCTGTATAGTTCAAATATTATATCTGTCCATCATTTTTTATAATACCCTAGTTAATGTTATTTCTCTCTTAAGCCATATCATATCAATTGTTTTTAACCTTTAGGTGATTAATCTATGGTCCAAATTATCTCTCTCCTTTTCTTCTCTCATAAAGCCACATCACCTTACCTTTAAATTTGAATCATCATTCTATATACTTTTTAAATTATCATAAACCACGTCAACTTATATAAGCTTGTGTCGTCTAGCTATCTTACTCAACTCTTATAACAACGCGCAGAGTTTTGATCACCTAGTATGAATATATGATGGTAGGTGAAGCCACGAAGGCAACGGTACACCACTAGCTAAAGCCTTAATTAATTAGGCTGGTAGCACTACTACGAAAACAATCTTTCATGGCGTTTGGAAAAACTTTTCTCTGACGGCTACGAGGTGAAACCGCCAACTTAAAAGATAGGGGGGGTGGGGGTCTCGGGCCGCCAGCGAAAACACATCTTCGCTGGCGGCCTGTCCTAAAGTTGGCCGCTAGCGAAGATGTCGTATTTTCTCTGGCGGCCATCTTAAGACACCGCCAGCGAACATATCACATTTTCGCTGGCGGTAAGGTGACGTGGCCGGCTAGCGAAGATTCCTACATCTTCACTGGCGGCCCACTTAAGCCGCCGCCACCCCTAAATATTTTCTATGGCGGTTCGAATGAACTGACATATGTTGACCGCCAGGAAAAATACCATCACTTATATCACCAGTCCAGCTAGCAGTCATGGCATTTGAGCACGATTTTCTCTCTCTTGTGAACAAATACATAGAGGGGAAGGTTTTGATCTTCAATCTTTTGAAAGATCTACTGCACCAGAGGTTACATATACTTTCTCCTACTCCATTTGTAAAGTTTTTTTTTCAATTTTATTGGTTGTTTGTTGAGATTTTGCATAGCAAAAAGTATGTGACACGGGGGAAGAAAAGTATTTTTTATTTGTTATTTGGAGCTTAAAATGGGCAAACTTTGTAAGAAATATTGTGCATGATCGATGTTCCATATATATATATATATATATCTAGTTTTGATATGTTTATTTGCAGCAGATCTATATATTAGTTAACTGCAGAGAACGCTGAGAAGAAGAGAAAAAGAGCTAGTTTTTTATTTTTTCTAGTTGTTTGTAGTTTGTAGATTTTTGGCTAGCTTTAATTATCTTGTCTAGATTATAGTGGTTATAAATATTAATTAGTATAATTTTAATGTGACATATTATCGAAAACATATAAAGTGACGAAGTTGTACATATTTTTTCGCAAATAATGCATAGATGGCGGACAGAGCATGGATGTATAGAGAGAGATACCGGTCCTCATACATTGAAGGAGTTGACATATTCATGAAAGCTGCTAAGAAGAATGCTGCATCTAAGAAGACAAAGGAAATTAGATGTCCATGCTTACATTGCAAGAATCAGAAAATTTGGATCGACCCATCTATAATCGAGCAACACTTGGTGATGCATGGATTTGTTGCAGGCTACACAAATTGGTCACATCATGGAGAGATCCCAAGCAAACAAGTTCCCAACCGGGCGATAGTACAGGATGAAGTGTTCAACTGGGACGAGAATTTGATGGTAGTAGCAGAAGAAGGAGAAGAGGAAGTAGAGCCCATTAATGTTGATGATGATGTTGGTGGCGATGATGGTCAGCACAGTATAGTTGATGATGTCGATGATGGTAATGTTTGCGTAGATGATGGTAATTTTGATTTGGAAGAGATGTTGCGTCATGCTAAACCTGAGGTTGTAGCTGGGTCCGCTCGTGGGTTGGAGAACTTCGAATCATTACAAAAGGCAACGAAGGTTCTTTTGTACGATGAGGCAAATGGTTGCATGAAGGATTTCACATTGTTGCGGACGGTGCTTGAACTTATGAGATTGAAGGCCAGAAACGGTTGGTCGGACAGTAGTTTCAACGATTTGTTGGTTCTGTTGAAGAAACTGTTTCCGCAACCCAACTCCCTGCCAACCAGCACCTATGAAGCGAAGAAGCTTATTTGCCCGTTATCTCTGGGTGTGCGAAAGATACACGCGTGTGTTAACCACTGCGTACTGTTTCGTAAAGAGTACGAGGATTTGGACAGATGCCCAACGTGCAACACTAGTCGATACAAAACAAGCCGTAGCCAGTCCGAGCATCAGGATGTTACCCAAGACGAGGTAGAAGACAACAACAAGAAGAAGATCCCCCAGTTGGTCATGTGGTACCTTCCGGTGAAAGATCGATTGAAGCGTTTGTTCTCGAACCCGAGGGATGCCGAACTGATGCGCTGGCATCATGAAAAGCGGAAAAAGGATGGGATGATTCGACATCCGGCAGATGCTCGACAGTGGAAGGAATTTGACAAAAAGTACCATGAGTTTGCAGAGGACCCAAGAAATGTAAGGTTTGCATTGAGCATCGATGAAATGAATCCATTTGGTGACTTGAGCAGCTCACACAACACGTGGCCAGTACTCCTAACCATGTACAACCTCCCTACGTGGCTGTGTCAGAAAAGGAAGTATATTTTGTTGACCATCCTTGTATAGGGACCACGACAACCTGGCAATGACATGGATGTGTTTCTGGAGCCTTTGCTGGAGGATATGGCTGATCTGTGGAATCACAGGGTCCGGGTTTGGGACGAATTCATGCAGAATTACTTCACGCTTAATGCAATTATCTTTGTCACCATCAATGACTTGCCCGCACTGTTTTCCCTATCAGGACAGCTCAAGGGGAAGACAGGCTGCGTTATTTGTGTTGATGGTACAGTGTACAGGTATCTTCAGGGATCGAAGAAGCTAGTGTACATGTGGCACCGACGTTACTTAAGAAAGAATCACCCGTACCGCTCCAAAGCAGAATATTTCGACAACACTGTTGAGGATGGTGATCCACCAGAACCATGGAAGGGTGATAAAGTGTTCACAATAACGAAAAAGCTCAAGGTTGTTTTTGGGAAGGCCAAAAAGAAGGAAACCAACAAGCGGAAGAGAAATGAGGCCAAAGAGCCAGCAAGCGCTAGCGGGCCATTCAAGAAGCATTCCATTTTCTTTAAGTACCTTCCGTACTGGCAAGATTTAGAGATACGTCATTCTATCGATGTCATGCACCTAGAGAAAAATGTCTTCGATAGCACCATGGGTACTTTACTAGACATACCTAGCAAGACAAAGGATGGGCTGAAGTTCCGTAAGGACCTCGTGAATATGCAGATAAGGAAAGAGCTTCACCCTGTAGATGAGGGTAACGGAAAAGTGTATCTTCCGCTGGCCTGCTACACCTTGACAAATGAAGAGAAAAAGGCAATGTGCAAATGCCTACGTGGGGTGAGAGTGCCTACTGGTTTCTTCTCAAACATTAAGCGACTGGTATCCATGAATGATTTGTCATTTTCAGGCTACAATTCCCATGATTGCCATGTAATGCTCACAGTATTCCTCGCTATCGCCATCAGAGCAATCGAACCATTACACGTTAAGGTGGTCATCACAAAGCTATGTTACTTCTTCAATGCAATCTCACAGAGAGTAATTGATCTTGACGAGTTAGGTCCTCTCCGCACTTTCGCTATAGAGACCGTGTGCGAGCTTGAGATGTGTTTCCCGCCGTCATTTTTCAATATGATGGAACACCTCATAGTTCATATTGTGCCTCAGATTATTGCACTTGGTCCCCTGTACCTGCATCAGATGTGGCCATTCGAATGGTACATGTCCATTCTAAAAGGCTACGTACGGAACCGTGCCCACCCAGAGGGATCGATGATAGAGGGATATACTACCGAGGAAGTCGTTGAGTGTTGCATTGATTACCTAAAAGAGGGGAAAGCAATTGGTTTACCGGTACCTCGACATGAAGGTAGATTATCTGGAAGTGGGACAAAAGGGCAGAAAAGAATCCACGACGATGATTACAAGAAAGTGAAAGAAGCTCATTTCACTGTGCTGCAACAGCTCGCGATAGTGGAGCCGTACATAGATCAGCACCTTAAGGAATTAGAAGCAATGAATACAGGGCGTTCTGATGCATGGATCATGAAACGACACAAGGCTGCCTTTACTGAATGGTTCAAGAACCTCGGCCTACCAGATGGCGATAATACGGAGGAAAAAACTATTAAGAGGTTGGCTGACGGGCCATCAAGTGTTTACACCTCATGGCAAGCATATGATCTGAATGGGTACACATTTTATACCAAAGCGAAAGACCGAAGGAGTGCATGCCAAAACAGTGGCCTTCGAGTAGAGGCAATCGACCCAACTGGACAAAAGAGCACATACTATGGATTCATAGAAGAAATCTTTGAACTGGACTATGGATCCAACATGCAGATTCCACTGTTCCGGTGCCAATGGGTGAAACACCCATCTGGCGTGGTTGTCGACATTTTCGGGCTGACAATCGTCGACCTCGTCAACGTAGGGCACAAGAATGACCCATGGGTACTTGCCGATCGGGCCGTTCAGGTTTTCTATGTGACTGATCCATCTCAGTTGAAGAAAGATATAGTTGTCTCGGGAAAACAAAAGATTTTGGGAGTTGATGATGTCCAAGATGTTGAGGCATATAATCAGTACGAGAACATGACACTCTTCACGGACTTTACAAACAACATTAAGGTCGCGGAAGCAATGATTGGTGATTCCCCGAAGCCATACATGAGGAACAAGGGAGTAGGGAAGAATGTCAAAGGTTAATCTACATATGTAATTATGGTGACCTAAGATGGATGATGAATTTTTGTACGGATGATTACCGACTCTTTTTGTAATTAGTTCTGTGGATATTTTTACATTTAGTTGTGCAAAGAAAAAAGATTGAAATGGGCCAAACGTTTTTCCTGGCGGTCGAGGACACTTCCGGCCGCCAGCGAAAAAGGTTTTCTCTAGCGGCGAGGTAAGCCGGCCGCCAGCGAAAATGGGTTTCGGTAGCGGGCCGCCTATTCCGGCTGCCAGCGAAAACCTATTTCGCTGGCGGCCAGGTAAGCCGGCCGCTAGCGAAAATGGGTTTCGCTAGCGGGCCGCATAATTAGGCCGCAGCGAAAACCTTTTTCGCTGGCGGCCAGGTAATGCGGCCGCCAGAGAAAATTGTTTCGCTAGCGGCCCGCCTAATATGGCCGCCAGCGAAAAAGATTTTCGCTAGCGGCGAGGTAAGCCGGCCGCCAGCGAAAATTGGTTTCGCTATATATGGGCGCGCGGGAGTCTCAATTTTCCCTAAGTCCCGAAGGTGCGAAAACCCTAGAGCCGCCGCCAGGCTGCTGTTGACGACGGATTTTGGTAATCGACTTGGAAAGGAAAGAGGAAACCGAAGCAGAGAAGAAGGATTGAGTTGGAATCGGACCAAGCTTCGTATCGGACTCAGTAGTCGTATCGGACTTTGGGAGTGTTGCTATAAAGGGCATGTCGGCCGATACGGATTTGTTTTGGTCATGGGCCGATGCAGGTTGTGAGTTGACAGTGTCAACGTGGGCTTGGTCTGGGCTCGAAGTAAGCTTCAAGGAGGTTGCCAAATAGAGATAAAGCTCGGTTTAAGGCAATTGTATCTTGTAAATTAGGTAGTTTAGATCTAATCTGTGGCTAGAGTCTGCCGCAAAGACTTGTTTGTTAGTTGTAGATAAGATCGTGCCCTACAAGGGTTCTGTTGTAACCTCGGGTATAAATATCCCGATAGTTTGTACATGTAGAGACTCTCGAATCAATCACACAAAAACCAGTTCAATCTACTTTCGGCGCATCGCCAACCCTCGCAAGAGGTCTTCTTCGACGAGTTCTTGCTTCCTCGGAGCAGAGGTAAGAACTCGTCCCCGACGATCTGCATCGTCGGGGCTAGCGTGTCGCTTTAGACACGTTAAGCCTCGATGATGTGATCGTCGATTATCATGTTTTGGATAGTTTTGACAGGTGTCTCGATTAAGCCTTGCCAGCGGTTTACTCGCTTTAGGGTTTACTGCCGATGATGGTTTAATTTGCATGCTTGGCTAGATTATTCAATGCATCTGTCATCCCCAAAAGCAATCGACGACTTGATTTTCTTTGTGTTAAGTCTCAATTCACACTTTGAGTTGCTATCGACCTTAGTCCTGTTTTGAGATCTAGCACAAAGCCTGTTTTCGATTGTAATTAAGGATAGTACCGGGGTTTTAGCCGGTCTTACCTAACATATGTGATTGCTTTATATTACTTGCATGTGTTTGCCACTTATATGTGCGGATCGATAAGTATAAATGTGTTGATCATGAAGTAATCTTAAGATCTCTTTATGGTTGATGCGTTTATATTGGCCGATTGGCTCGTATAAGGTTGCACTAGAGTACTAGCTGGTGTAGTTACCTTTATCATTCTTATCGGCCGATATTATTAGTTAAGATCTACATATCAATGAAGGCCGATAAGATTAGAATCATGTCATACTCATTTTCTAAGTGAGCCGATATAGCTTTGCCCTATCGGCTGGGCTATGACAATGTGTCATCGGTCTGTCGACCGATCGGCCATTGTTTTCTGACTTGGTTTACTTGTTTCTTGTTGATTACAGATCAAATCAACTGGCACGCTCTATTCACGACTAGGCAAGCCATTTGGACCTGCACTGGAGCTAAGCAGATCTCCCAGGCCGCCGTGGTAACGCGGAACCCGTTTGGTTGCTGGACGGGTCGAAATTCTGCGCCAACAGCTGCCGAAATTTTCAGCCGCCGCCGCCAGCAAAAACCTAGCGCCGCCGCCTCCTTTTCGCGCCAGGAGGCAGGTAGCCCTCACCACCGCCGCCTCCTCCTCACCGCCGCCCGGCTGCCTCCTCACTGCCGTCGCCGGCCGCCTCCTCACTGCCGTCGCCGGCCGCCTCTCTCTGACAAAGTGATAGTCCACTTCAATATGTTTAGTTCTTGCATGAAATATAGGATTACCTGATAAGTATGTAGCTCATAAATTATCACACCACAAACTTGCTTCTTGCGGTGTCTATATACCTATTTCGTTGAGCAAAGTCTATATCCAAATTACCTCTGTCGTAACATTAGCCACTGTCTTATATTCAGCCTCTGGAGTGGACCTAGACACTGTAACTTGTTTTCTAGCACTCCAGGATACTAGATTTGAACCAAGGAAAACAACAAAACCTCTAGCCGATCTCCTATCATCTACAAATCCTGCCCAATCATCATATGAGAAAACACTTATAACGGTACAGGGTGAACTATTAAGCTTTAACCCCAAACTCACAGAAGATTTGACATATCTTAATATTCGCTTTATAATTATATTATAACAAAAAATGATTCAATATCTTAATATTTGCTAAATTTACGAGGAACAACTATGGACTGGAAAGGTTAATTATATTATAAATGATTCTACTCGTGAAAGAAAATAAGTATGATTTTTGTTTGATAAAAATGTGCTCTAGTATAAAGTTAATTAATTATTTATTT
The DNA here is from genome assembly GCA_008326285.1 of Oryza officinalis. Classification (NCBI taxonomy): domain Eukaryota; kingdom Viridiplantae; phylum Streptophyta; class Magnoliopsida; order Poales; family Poaceae; genus Oryza; species Oryza officinalis. The sequence goes on from BDMV01000003.1 coordinate 40,376,860, forward strand.
ACCTAAAAAATAAAGTTAATTTTGGTGCTTTGAATTTTTCCATATCTACATTTTGTTTATGGGTAAATTTGATTCATACCATTGGAAATGTGTCGTTTTAGATAAATGTCATTACTATTCGGCTATTCGTAGCCATGTCACTGGTATTATTGTAAAATCATAGCCGTGCCATTATGTACACGTTTGGCATCATTGTACACGTTTTCATCAACCCATATTTTCGTATAGATGCAAATGCCCCTCAAGCTAAACTAAAACAAACCTATTCCGGTCAAACCCGTTTTGTGGTCGCACCATTCCCCAGTAGAAACCCTAGCTCCATTCACTTCTCCATTCCCCAGTCAAAACCCTATATCCCTTCTCTTCTCCATTCTCCACTCGAGCTCTAGATCTGGATTGGGGCGGCATTTGCGGCAATGGTGACGAGGAGGCAAGAGGGAGAGATGCACCGCTAGTTACTGATGTTGGTGGCAATGTGATGATGACGACCAACACTGCGACCTCTTCTTGAGTTGTTGAGGAGATGGATTTGGGCGAATCTATTCCACCCATATGTTCTAGGCCGTGAGTATCTCTAACCTAAATCGATTCCCGAGCTTTAAAGTTCAGAGGAAAATCATCTTTTTGGTGTAAAATCCATTTTTAGCTTGCACTGTTATTCATCTTGTGGTGATTTGTTTGGTAGGTAATGGTATTCAATAGAGTTTAGGGTTCAAGCCTATGCCACCATAGATGCTGCTGGTAGGAGAACTTACACAAAAGGGTCAACTAGGCAATGAGTTGTGGATACAAAAAGCTTTTCCGTGGAGTTTGTGTTGAGTAGCCTAAGTGTTGAGTTCACATGGGCATGAACCAGTCTCCAGCCATATGATCCTTTCATAAGTCAGTTGGTGAGGATGTGAGACTCTTAGAGAACAATCAGATTCCTAAACTGTTTGAAATGTATTCACAAGAGAGTCATTTTGAGCTAATTGTATCCATCCTTAACGCTGAAAAGTCTGTTCCATTTGCTTTACATGCCTTAGAACCTATAAGTGTGGTGCCTGCTGAAAACCATGTTGTCAATGTTAGTATTGAACAGCCCGCTCCTACTGTTGGAGGTGCTGATCAGCCTGCAACAGATAAAGCAGATGTTAGAGAGCCAAATATATTTGAAATCAGGAGGAGTATGTTGGACTAAACAACCTTGTTAGCCAGGTCTTGACCCGTCAGAGTGCTGAAATCTCTAATACACCTGCTTGGAAGAGTGTTTTTTGGGCCCAAACCGGACGTAAAATACAGTCCCGGAAGTTTTTCCACCATTTTGTTTTGGAATAAGTCTATTTTGCCTCCCTCATCTCTTATCCTTCATTGAATCGCATCCCTCAACCGTAAAACCGGGTATAACCTCCTTCAACTTTGAAAACTGGTGCAAATTGACTCCTTAAGTGGTTTGAAAAGTGGTTTTTGCTGACGTAGCAAATTGACTCGGTCAGAGTCACTGAGTTAGTGCGTGGCCCCCAAATGTAAGTGAAATGTGGCCAAATATATATGGTGGGCCCACATATGAGTTACATTATTTTTCTCCATCCCACTTCTCCTAACTCCTCTCCTCTCTTCCTCTCTCTCCTTGCAGCAGGCAGCAGCGGAGGCGAGACAGGTCGGAGGACGCGGCCGCTGCCGGGGGACGCTGTTGGCAGTGGCGAAGCGGCGCGCGGTGGAAGTCCAGAAGTGCCTCCACGGGCAAGCGTGCTTGCAAGGACGAGGAATCATGCTGCTACTAGCTGATAGCTCGATGGGAGCCTTCACCGCGGGCAACGACGAATACGACGCTACGATTGGCAGTGAAGTTTGTGGCAGCTCGTGAGAACTTGGGGACGACGGCCCATGGCGGAGGACAACGGGCGGCAAACAGGAACGACCACTTTTGGTGACGTCCTTTGTGCAGTATACAGGTATAGGATCTAGATATAATATGGCCGCCATTGTGCAGATTCACTATGGGTGTGTTTGGTTGCTCGTATCCTTCTAGCTTGGCTCATCTCCCTCATCCTAGCTGAGCTTATCCTGGCTAAGGGGATCCACATGCGGTTGTTTGGTTGCTTGCATTGGACTAGCCTGGCTAGTATGAGATTGTGTTTGGTTGTTTGTATGAGAGATATGGTTTGAAAGAGATTTTGTTTGCTTGGTTGTATGGGTTTGAGTTTGGTTACCTCTCCATTTAGTTGGGTAAGGTTACCTTTGTAATATCATATGAACAAATATCAGATTTAACTAGTTAAGAAGATGTTAATAATTTATCACATGACAAGAATAAGATTGGTGTCGATTTAACCTTATAAAAAATTGACAACATTGAAGAATTCATAAAAAATGTATATTTTCTTTGATGGAGATTACTATACCATTAGCACGGTGCAAGTGTGCAAACAGTAATTACACATTATTAATTCACCCGCAATCAATCGGAAAGCCAAAAGAAAAAAAGAAAAAAAGAAAAGAAAAAGGAACCGTCGTAGCCCACAACACCGCAACGCTCGCCGCTTCGCCTGCCCATGCCCATGCCGCTCGTCGCCGTCTTATGAGCCGAATTCGGTGGCGCCGAGCTCCTTGCCGCTAGATTCGGCGTTTTGTGAGGCCAAAGAGGAGAGAGAGAGAGAGAGAGTTGGAAGGCGGTGGTCATCAGTGAGGAGGAGTAGCAGCGCGAAAGGTGGAGGTGGCGACAGGCGTGGAAGGTGGAGACAGCGACTGACGAGAAGAGGAGTGGAGGAGTGAAGGCTCACATCTCTCATTCCCAAGCCCTCCTTCCAGGCTGGACCTTCGTCCCTATCGTCCTGGCGGCCAGATCTGGCTGCTTTGAGCTCACAGGCGCCAGATCCGGTAGTCTGACGGCTGAAAAGGGGAGGGGAGGCTGGCGGTTGGTGATGAGAAGGGAGGGGAAAGCAGCAGCTGACGTTGCGCGGTGGTGACGACGATGATGGCCGGCGGCAGTGGAGATGAGGATGACTCGTGAGGCATCGAGCGAGCAAATGAGGAGAGGGAGGTGATGGGATGCGCGACCCCCACTCCCCACGCTGCACCAGCTTGTCCCCGTGCTGCACCCGCTCATCTTCGCCTCTGCACGCGCTTAGCCAGGCTCTCGAGCGAAGCTCGATTCAGGCATTTCTCTTGGGCCTGGCTGTGGAGGCCATTTTGCATGTGCACGCCAGGCCCTGGAGGGTGTGCGGGCAACCAAACATCTAGCGATTGCACGCGCGGATGCGAGCCAAGCTCGGTGCAGTTAACCAAACATGCCCTATGTGATGATAATTCTGAAATTCTTTCTAAATCATCCTTTTATGAATTCAGAAATCCACGGGATCATGGCCCGGTACATATGCGCTTGACAACCAAGGAAAAGTTCAGAATCATTCTCACCATATTGAGCTGTGAAAGAGTGAACAATGCATGCAACTTCCCCCTATGTTGTCCAAAGGGGATGAGAAAAGGTGAAGAACCCTTGCAAATGAACACGTAGACTGAGGGTGGGCCTGACTGATTGTTTCATAGATAGAGTGGTAGACAATGTTGCGCCGCCTGATCGTAGTTGAAGAAGACCCTGTTGTCATCATGTTCATGCCTGGCGCATGCCACAACCATCACAATGCCAAGCCGATTCACCTTCGGCACTCTCGACCAACACCAACCCATTGCAGCCATCGCCCGCAGGCGCACCGACCCTAATGGCGACCCTCCTAGATGTCCGGCGCGGTGCCGCTTCGTCACTGCCGGCCACGTCCTCTGGCCTGTCTCACCTCCGCTGCTGCCTGCAAGGAGATAACGAGAGAGGGGGGAAGAAGAAAAGGTATGAAACTGACTTGTGAGGCCCATCGCAAATGTTTGGCCATTTCACTGACATTTGGGGGCCACGTGCTGACTTGGCAAGTCTGATCGCAGTCAACTTGCCACGTCAGTGAAAACCGCTTCCTAAACCATCTAAGAAGTTAATTTGCACCAATTTTCGAAGTTGGGAGAGACCTTATACCCGGTTTTGCGGTTGAGGCATACGATTCAATCAACGGTAAGAGATGAGGGAGGCAAAACAGACTTATTCCTTTTGTTTTTGTTGCAACTGGGCCAGCTTGGCCGATCCTCTCCCGGCCCAAATAATCTTCCTTGTTCACATTTGTAGAATTTTTTTTATTTTTAGATTGTTTTTTAATATTTACAGAAATATTATAGCGCCGAAAAAAATTGCACAAATAGACCCTGCCGCCCTAGCGAAGGGCGGCAAGCCGACGTGGCACACGGTGCCGTGCTCGCCTTGACGGCGCGCACAGGCCGCGGGGGGGAAATTTGCCTGGAGGTCCCTTGCCGCCCTCTGCAAGGGCGGCAAGCTGGTGAATTTTCATCTAGGTCCTTGCCGTCCTCTGCAAGGGCGGCAAGGTTCCACCCACAGCCGCCTCCAACTTCCAGAGTTTGCACTCGTTTTTTGGAAATTCCGAAAGATGATTTCAGACAACTCCGAGAATTTTCAGAAACTTGGTGACTGCACTATACTTTTCGGAAGTTCCGAAAAGTATTTTCGGACAACTCCGAAAATTTACAGAACCTTATTTTGCTTGCCGAAAGATTTTTGGAAACTCCAAAAATCTTTCGGATAGCTTCGAAAATTTCCAGAAGCCTAAATTGGTTCTGTCTATTTTTGAGAATTCCGAAAATACTTTTCGGACAACTCTGAAAATTTCCAGAACACAGAAACCGATGAGAATTTTTTTTAGAATTGATGTTGAGCACATTCATCACTCCTCATATGTCAATACGTCATCCCTCTTAATAGAGCGATTATCCTAATGACCCAAAGAAATGAAAATATACAATACAAAGGTAAAGTAAACTTAATAATTTTTTTGTTGATAATATTTTGAAAATTCTATTGAAGTTGGTAGTTTTGCAATTTCATATTTCAAGTAAGAGTTGATGTTGTAACTTATTTGTGGTATTAGTGTAGGAAATTGATATTGTCCTATCATAGTCTCGGTCGCAGAAACATTATATGCACTGAAACAAGGAGAAGTAGTAGTACAATTTAAACATGATACATCTGGTTCCATTGCGGTTACATAGATAAGATTAGATTCGAACTAGTGCAAGAGTTGAACACGACGATATAGTAATGGGACAACAAAACATGACATTACATATTTGACTAAGGTAAGTTGTCCGATAATAGCTAACCCCTACGTGAGGATCCCTCTCTCATCTCAAACTGCGCTTTAGTAAACCTGTATTGCTCTGGCAATTCAAGCTGCACCACATGGGAAGTTGGATCACGTTGAACCTTTTTGGTGTCTATCCATTGTTTGTATTGACATCTTCTTGGCGGTTCCTGGGAGAAACGAATAGACGTGAAGCGAACAAAGTTACTGAATGTTGTGATAAAATAAGGATTCATGATAATGAAAATATTTTCACCATGAAATCGTCGTCTGTAATATTTGGGCAAACAAAGAACCTCTGACCCAAAGTACTTGGCTTGATGGAACGGAGAACTTGACAACGATCACTGCATCTGCATTTTGGATGGGCTTCCCATGGAGGGAGTGCCATCGTTAGCACCTGCCAGTCGCACTGTTGTTCACGACATTGTTGTTCGTAAGCTGCTTTGAACTTCAAGTATTTCTCAGTACTTTCTGATGCGAAATACCAGCGTCCTTCTTGTACACAAGTGGTTAGGTCGAGAACGGGATTTTCTGTATCGACCCACTCGATGTATCCACAAGCTGTAGCGCGGGCCTGACGAATAGATTTGGAATAAGAATAAACAATCGCTCATGTGAACTGAATAAGCATATGCAGAGAATGAAATACCTCACGGTCATAGTTAGGGCACCTAAAAAAATTCCTTCCTCGAGTGTCTGGATCCCTCGAAGCCATTAGTTGGCATCGATCACCGCAAAGGCAGAGAGGCCGTTGGCACCAAGGTGGGAATAGGTATACCAAAGGATCACTACGCCAGTTGGGATCCTCAACGCCCCGGCGTCTAGCCATTGCCGAAAGCTGGTGCGATGAAGGGTTGTGGTAGCGCTTGTTGAGTACAGAGATGAAGGAATGTTGTGCTGCATCGCTCGTTATGGGGGACTTATGAAGGCACCAAAATCGCAGTGATAACCTTTACATGTCTACATCATGGGGCCCGATGGGTCCGCCTGATTGCTGCCGAAAGTAAGAGTGGACGTATGCGAAAGTGTACCCTGCCGCCCTATATATGGGCGGAATAAGGCCTTCCGCCCTTATAGAGGGCGGGATGGAGCCGAAAGTAAGATTGGACGTATGCCGATGTGACATGTAAGGGCGTGAGAAGCCATTCCGCAGTCGTATCGCACGCGAATAAAGGAAGCTGCATCGGTTCGACCAAAAGTACTCGTCCATGCGTCGAAAGCGAAGTGTAGGAATGCGAGTCCCGAATATGAACAACATATTCAGTCTACAACCAAATAGTACAAGAAGGTCAAGAAAAATAAAGAGACGCCTGCTCTACTGGCCCTGACCCGCGCCGCGACCCCGCTTGGTCCTCCGGGCCTGTGCTCGCATGTGGTCCTGGGAGTACGTGAAGCGATCCGGTGGGATAGCACGGGTAGCACGAGGGTCTGGGAGCGGTGTGGAGGGCGACTGCTCCTACGTATGCACCGGCGGTGCGCCTCCCAGCTGTGAGGGACTGAGGACGTCCTCCGTCGACTCCAGGAAGTCGAAGTCACTGAGGTCGAAGTGCATGGCGGAAGCCCACCTGTGCTCGGACGATGTCCCAGCAAGACCCTGCCAAGATGTGCCGCCCGGCTGTGACGAAGTCCTGGTGTCTTGCCAGAATTGCGTAGACAGCGAGCCCAACGCACCAGACGTGCCGCCGGGCTGTGACGAAGTCCCGGTGTCCTGCCAGAACTGTGTAGACAGCGAGGCCGACGCACCTGCCTGTGACGATGACCCCGCAGCCTGCCAGGAGTAGGCGCTCGGCGTCCTCCCAAACTGAGCGAAGCCTACACATCGACGACGAGACACTTGTAAGCTAACACATAAATTGCGTATCAATTGATTGCCAATGTACAAATAGACCTTGAATATACGTACCTCCGAAGGGAGGGGGTGTCGGCCTAGGAACGTGCACGGCTGGACGAGGAGCAATCGTTCGGGGACGCACCTGTGGTGCTGCGTCTGCCTGAGCAACGTCGGCAGCACGACAGGTGAGTGCACAGAGAACCAAGTGCATCGAGTCCCGTATCCACGTGTACGTCGACAGGTACTCGTCTGCCCCTACCTCAATCCCCGCGCCTAACCGTTGGATCGCCGTTGAAGCATCAACGACGACCCTGTTGCACTCAACGACCAGCACGGTTAATTAGAACATAAATATTCGTAGCATTTGTCCAATAGAAAGGCTTATGAGGCGATGGTGCGATGCAAGGTACTCACCGCACGAGCAAAGTCTTGGTCGCGGTGCCTGGTGTAGAGGTCTCTAGCGCTAGCGGCGTGGGCCTGTTGCTCCGTCGGAGCGAAGGTGACCCTAGTACGGGTGTGTGGCTGGTACCAACGTAGGTACGCCTGGTACCCCTCCTCCGTGTGTGGCTCTTTCGCGTGGTCCACGATCTCCTTGGTAGCAAGCAACCAGTCGTCGACAAAAGGCCCCAACTTGGCCGGCCAGTGACCAGCTGACTGCTGACCCTTGCGTGAGTACCTGCAAATTAATGTATCGTGCTAGTGCGAACGACAAACAAAGCAAAATATTATGGACAGGTCGTTGTTAATGCAACATATTAAAGCGTAGTAAAATCACTTACCGGTGAACGGCAGCTGTGACGCTCGCTGGAAACGGTACTGGAAAGGACTAACGGAAGTCGAACTGCCGCATCACGCGGTAAGGTGCGTGAGGCTCGACGCAGATGTCGAACACCATCGGAACCGTAGTCATCCAGTACGCCTGGTCCCTCGTGCAGAGTGTGGACAGGCCTAGCGACGCACGACCGTGGGTAGCCACGGCACTGTAGGGCTCCCACACTACATCCGTCTGCAGAAGGCGGTCGAACTCCATAACAAACTCCGCGTACGACCGCCTAACCTAGATGTGAGCCCATCAGCGCTGCAATACAATAAGGTCGATGTGACGTAGGATGAATTTAACAATAGTAGTACAATATCAACCAGTACTTGCGACGTACCTGACGCCGGCACCACAGAGTACCCATCGTTGGGTAGTCGACCGCCGGTCTGTTCTCGTACAGCGACGCATCGTACGGGTGGTGCTCCACAAGGGGGCGACCGATCGCAAACCTCTCAGCCGCCCAAAGAGAAATGAAGAGAGGGCACCCATCGAAGATCGCGCCAGGGTCCATCCTGGTGCAAGCCTCGCAGAGGCCACGGTATTGAGCCGTCAGCAACGCGGAACCCCAACTCCACCGAGGCACCTCACCGACCACGGCATCGGCGATGCTCCTGGCGTAGTGCACGAGACCCCGGTCGACCGAGTGCCCGTGACTGCCACAGAACATCACCCACCCAAAAAGCCACAACAAGTACGCCTCCAAACAACGGCTGAAGGAGTACTCGTTAGCTTCCTCCTGTAGCTGGTCAACCTGCAAGCGTTGGATGAAATGTTAGGCACCTTACAAGTTACATACATAGTACGCTAGTCAGTTCAGGTAGAAAGAACTTACAGTGAACTGAAGCAGCCACCTCTTCGTAGGCCCGGTGTTGCGGTGCTACTGCAACGGCTCGAGCGGTAGACCTGGTACCCGCTGTACGGGTGCGAAACGTGCCGTCAGCTCGTCCTTCCAGTCCACACCCATGTCAACTAGCCTGGCAGCGTCTCCCGCGAGTGGTAGCCCCAACAAGTACGAGACGTCCTGCAGGGCAGGGCCTACCTCACCGCACGACAGGTGAAAAGTGTGGGTCTCTGGCCTCCACCGGTCGACCAATGCTGCTAGGAGGGACCTGTCTGGATCCCAATGTCTCGTCGAGTCAGCGTCGCTGGTGGCGGCCTCAACTAGTCGAGCCAACGGTAAGAGGCCGGCCTCACGCAACCTGCGAAAGCAAAATAATACCAGACGTAAAAAATTAACACATTGCAAGATGAACATAGCAAAGCCATACCTCCCGACGAAGGAGTCGTGAACCAAAAGTCGCTCGCGTGACGACCGTGGCCGGAACGTCCCAAGCTGAGCCCCCTCCACCGCAGTAAGGTAAGACCGGTGGCGCTGATCTATCGTCGGATCCAACAACTCAGGTGTGTGTTGATGCGCCATCTCTACAAATAATGTGTTACATGTTAGGGCAAGTAAGAAGGTAATAATATAATTGTAAAAATAAGTTATCTGAAACGGAAGAATACTTATAGAGACATGCAAGAGTGCAGGTTATTTATAACATAACTTTCGTAAGACAAAGGCACATAACGAGAATGGAAAAACATAAAACAAAATTATAAGCCACGAAACATAAAGACATTACATGCGGAAGTCTAACAAGTGGTTCGCAACACAACACAATGCGAACACATCGATAAGTTCGAACGAAATTACAAGCAAAGCTTTTTGCCAACATACAACACACGAACTACACCACGTAGCCGGACGTTCCATGAGAACGTCTAGGACGGGGTCGCCTTAAAGTAGTGCCTTCACTCGTATGGCGAGCTCCATCTGCTGCTGATCCTGACAGTCCTGCCTCCGCCGCACTTGGTTTTTCCTTGTCTTTAGGACAATACTTGTAGGTGTGGCCACGTTCATCGCATTTGCTTCACCGCTTCACCCTGCCTGCCTCCGACTCGTCCATATCGTTGCGGATGCGCCGAGTCTTCCTCCGTCCCGCCTTGTCTCAGAGTTTCGTTGGGTCAGGAATATAGATTATCGGATCGTTAATCTTTGTGAACTCCCCAGCTACATCGAACCCAAAAATCTTGCCACTCCATGTGTGATATATTGCTTGCTTAGAGAAGTATTGTGACACATATATTCCATCTTGGATGCCACACTCAGATGCTGCGGCAATGACATGGGTGCATGGCCTGTTGTTAACGACGAAATTTAGTAAATCATGCATTGGATTCATAGTTAAAGCCAAAGCCGATTGGAGGAGATGAGCGATTACAGAAAACGGAGTATGAATCGACTGCAAGCCAAATCGGCTACGGTGTGCATCGGCTGAAACAGAATCGGACAAGGATAGCCGATGTAGCCGATTCCGATAAGGAGATGGCAGGATCATTGTCGGGTTCGGTTGGTGTACTTCATGAGGATTGCCACGTGCGGATTGAGTCCGAAGAAGACAATTGTATCTATTAATTAGAATATTTGTTAGTTTCCTTTTATCTTTAGGAAAGTGTGTTTAGTGTCCCTTAAGGACTTTATGTTTTTCTTTTATCTTTAGGAAAGTTTCTTTCTTGTCCTACAAGGACTAGTATCTCCCCATGGGTATAAATATGTACACCCGAGGTTATTGTAATCTATCAACTCTCGATCAATACAATTCGGCGCATCGCCACCTTTTACTCTGTTACGGTTTATTTATCAACCGGCGGAATTTGGCACCTGACGCGGGGCTGCATCGGCTGTCGATCTCCGGCGAAGGGGTAAGTCCAATGTTCCATCGGTTCAGGCAATTGTATCATCTACGTCAGCGTCGTTCAAGGCTGCATCAGTACATTCGACCTCTTGGATTGCTCTGGTTTGGATAATATATTTGCCTGGCTATTTATCATATGTCCTATGTTAATCTAGTTTTAGCATCTCGATTTAGTTTTATCGGCTACTTCTCGTTTTAGGGTTTCTGCCGGTATCGGCTAAATCGTTTTGCTAGATTAGATTAGCCTAGGCATCTACCACCCTGAAAATCAGTCAAGGGCTTGATCATCTAGATACCGTGTTTCTTTACATACTTAGTGCTGCATCAATTGAGTTTGACCTACTAAGTCGTGCTTAGAACCATGAATCTCTAGCCTGCTTTTTGATTGCTGATAAGGGTTTCATCGGGGTTTCAGCCAATGAGTTATCTGGACGTTGCATTGGCTTATAAGGATTGCATATAAGTTGAATTTAGCCGATGACAATAAAGGTTTCACTGTTTAATTTAATCTTGTGGATTTTATGGCATTGGATCTATGTTAGATTCACTTCATCGGCTATGCTATGAATATATATAATCTCTCTCTTGAGATGTTTTTAGACATAAGTGATTTATACTGTCTCGACGCCCTGTCCGATCTATCCCAATCACTCGGTTTAAATATATTTTGAGATTTAGATTATGTATCATTGATATCTACAGCCGATCGAGTATGTCTAACTTTCGTTTCACTTTATCAAGTCATTGCCGATCTAATGCATGTTACATCAGCCGATTGGTTTCTATTGGATCATATTATTGCTATATTATCATCAGCCGATTGTCTCTTTGTCAAGTGTCAGAATCTACATTGAACACATAGCCGATAACTCAAAACCCTATCGCTATCGGCTGCTATCAGGATCGGCTGGAAGTGCTACATCGGCTATGTTGGCCGATCGGTTCTTTGATCTGTCGTTTGCATATCTTGTCAGTTGCAGGATCAAACTGACTGGCACGCCTGCATCTCATCAAGATTTGGACCTGCACTGGAGCTAAGCAGATCTCCCAGGCCAGTGTGTGTTTTTTGCGTCAACACCTGTGGAGTAGCGTCGGCTTTCTACAGGAGCAATGACATGTGCCGTCGGCTTTGAGAACGCACTCCTGCTTTACTCTCTTGCAGTAGATACCCTTGCCTGCCTTATCTTGGCAGAGTACCTCAAACCTGTGCTGTTGGGTACCTTGCACTAGAGTTCGATGTTTCATGGCCTTTGTACGCCACTCCGCTAGTTTTTTCTCCATGAAAGTTCCAAATAAAATGTTGTTGTTCGGCATAGAGGGAAGAACTGCTTGGAACCGCTCCCTGAAATACCTACATGTCCCATGTAAAATGAACTCCACTATACCAACTAGTGGGAGTCCACGGACACCGCGCATCACCCAGTTGTAAACTTCCGCCAAATTTGTTGTCATTATACCATATCTAGCACCACCTGTGTCATAAGTCTTTGCCCATTTCTCTTTTGGCTCATTCTCAATCCACTGAGAAAATTTTCGAATTTGCTCCCCAGTTCTTCTAACCAATGTTACACTATCTGTTGGGAGAGCTCCGAGTGCTTGAGAAGGGTCAGGAACAGCGGGCACTGGTCTTGTTGCACGCTGATCACTGCATTTGCCTGTCAACTCATCTAACCTCTTCCAAAGCTCATTGAATTTTTTCTCCTGGTTCTGATTGCATAGCCTCTTGAACATGTTCATCAGCTCCTTGTTCTTGAATTGCTTGAAGAAATTAGCTCCCATATGACGCATGCACCACCTACTCCGTACATCTTCCCACTCGCCAGGGTATCCTCTTTCCATACTCCCAAATTTTAACTCTTCTATCGCTCAAAGCATACCGGCGTGCCTGTCATGTATTAGGCACACATTGGGCGTCATACCAACAACTTCTTTCTTAACCAGATGGAGGAACCAGTACCAGCTGTCGGTGTTCTCGCTCTCGACAAAAGCAAATGCCAAGGGCAATACCTGATTGTTCCCATCTACCCCAATTGCTGTTAGTATCTGGCCCCGATACTTCCCGGTCAAGAATGTCCCATCAATACAAAGAACTGGACGACAGTGCACGAATGCCATCTTGCATGCATGTAGAGCTAAGAACGCTCTTTGCAGCATAGTCTTGCCAGGATGTTCAATTGAGGGGAATGTCTTGAGTGCACAAGAGGTCCCAGGGTTTCTTTGTTGGATAACTGATAGCAGACGTGGCAAATTGTCATATGAGGCTTCATAAGTTTCCAAATCTCATCTCTATTATTTTTTATTTGGCCCTCCACGCCTTGGCATAGCTAATAGTATACTTGAATGTCTGTTCGATATGTCGGATTATTGACTTCGGTTCATATGCCAGATTGTCCATGACGTGCGCATACATCTCAGATGCAACAAATGCACATGTAATATTCCTGTGGTATTTCTGAACACCAGGTAGATAACAAGTATGTTTCGTAACGACCGACACTGTCCAGTAATCCTTCCATTTCCCCTTATAGGCGTGCACTCTCCACGGACACCCATCTTTTTCATTAACACACCTAACTTCATATTGTGTCCGGTTAGACTTGGCAACCCAAAACTCTCTATGAAGTGACACTGCATAATGCTTCACTGCCTCCTTCATGTCTTCTCCATTACCATACCTCGCTCCCTTGATAATTTCGTTTTCCTTGTACTGCCATCTCACATTTTCCCCTTCAGAGATGACCAAACCAGAAAAATCATCACTAGCCCATTCGGCTGGATTAATATTGTTCTCGTCATCATCTGACGAATCATCTTCCTTTACACGCTCGTTGTCACGATCCTCTTTTTCCATTTCGTCCACAATGGCACCGATAGTCTCCCCCTCGTCAGCCACTCCACCGGGTTGCATGCCTGCTGGAGCTACTACTGGAGCTACTCTATCTTCCTCTGGTGCATTGACCTGATCCACTCCAGTCTCATTCACTTCAGCACTTGGCCCCTCGCCATCATCCATGTTCATCTGTACACTTGGATCCTTCGGATGAACATACGGAACCATAGCTAGAGGCCACTCACGTTGCAATGCATTCTCCACATACCATCTCCACATCCCAGAGTTTTGAACTGGCATTAGTTCCCAATAAAAACCCTCTGTTGTCTGACTTACTACAACATAGATTGTAATGTCACTAGTCTGTGAATCAACTCCCAAGCCTCGCATCAACCATTTTTTTATAGAAGGTACATTCCTCTCAGCTGGTCTATCAATTCCCCTTGCTGTTACAATAAATTCTAACAGATCTACCCCAGTTGGCCCATAACGGACGTTTCCTTGACCATGGTATAGTTGAAATATAAGTTTACTGGATATATCTGTCAAGTAAATTATTAGGTCATTATTTTATGTAATAAACGACTACAGCGTAATATCTTCTTTGCAACGTACCTAAATTTTTATATATTCTATTGCAATGTTACTCAACAACATTTAAAACTACAAACATAATAACTACAAATACTACAGATCTACTAAGTTACATACATCTAGCAATATATATTTATACAGTACCACATGTAAAACCTAGTTCATACAGTGCATTTATTCAACCAAAGTTCTACAAAAATACAAGTGAAACCCTAGTTAACATCATATATTTAGTCACGTATATAATCTACGAATATTACCTGAAATTGAAGATTGAAACCGGCAGGGCTTCGCCTCTTCTTTTCTTCTCCTCCCCTTCTCCTTTTTTTTAATGTGGAGAGGTGAGGGAGAGAATGGCTTGGTTTCAGGAAACTGGCTGGGCTTTATAGGCGGCTAGGGGCCGCCTACAAAATGGCCTTGCCGCCCTCTGCCAGGGCGGCAAGAGGGCAGAGCGCAAAACGGCCATCCTGCGCGCGTGTGCCACGTCGGCTTGTCGCCCTTCGCAAGGGCGGCAGGGTCTATTTTTGGAATTTTTTTCGGCGTTATAATATTTCTGTAAATATTAAAAAAATCTAAAAATAAAAAAAATTCCACATTCGCACTGCGCAAGTCGGAGTCCCCATCGCTCGCCGCCGCCTCTTCTCCGTCGCCGGCAGCCGGCCGCCTCCTCCGATCCGAGCCCGACCGCCAGCCACCTGCTATCTCCCTCTCTCGCGTTTCCCAACCCCAAAGGTGCCGCCGCCCGTGTTCCTCGGGCGCTTCCACTAACAAACAACAAGAAAGGGGAGGGCTTCCTGCGATTTCTCCTCGATATGCTCCGGATCGCTTCTCGCGCGGTGAGAGCAGAAATCTTCTGCTTTTTCTTCCAAAGATTTCATTTTTCCGCCCATTTCCCTCTGCAAATCTGCCCCCTTCCATGCCCATTCGCTTGCTGGTGTCCAAGAACCACGAAATGTTTCTTCTTTCCCTCCAGTTCGCGTTTCATTACTGCCTTTTTTCTCGACGTAGGGTTTGCTCGGTGGTAGGAGATGCTACAGCGCCGCCGCCAAGAGCGGCCCCTCGATTGCCGGGGTAAGCGACATCATCGCCGTCGCCTCCGGGAAAGGCGGCGTCGGCAAGTCCACCACTGCAGGTTCTCTTTTCTTTCACCGTTGCTTTCCACATTTAATTATGTTGAAATAGATACAGCGCCAGGATTGTGCAGGCAGATCCAGAATTATTCAGGTGCAGAATTTCTGCCTCTTACATCCAATGTACGTAGTATGTAGTGGCAATCAACAAGGTTAACCAGTCAGGTTTCTGAATTTTGTAGTCCATGCTCTCTAGGCATGTACTAAATTTGTACTCAACCAAATTCATTCAACTGAACAAACTTGGCTAACTTATGACGCTCAGAAGAAGCAGATTGTTTTGTGATCTGTTAGATCAAAATTTCCCCTTATCCTTATCGTTTGTTTCCTTGCAGTTAACATTGCTGTAGCACTTGCCAAGAAGTTTCAGCTTAAGGTTGGTCTGTTAGACGCTGACATATATGGACCATCCATTCCCACAATGATGAATCTCCATGTGAAGCCTGAAGTAAGTGAAGGTATCTGCTGTATCACTCTCAAAACATGCAAAGGATGTACCTGTAATGTTTTCTTCTTAAAATTGGATGCTACTATAGCTCGCTTTTAGTTGTTTACTTGTTACCCCTAAAGTTTTTGTGTTTTCTTTCTGTCATACTTCTGGATATCTGACACTAGCATGTATTGTTTTGTTCAACTTTCATGCGTAATTTTGGTCTATCTGAATCGAACTAAACCAGAAAAGTTTAATACATGTCGAATTAATACTAGTTGCTACTACTTATTATCATAAAACACAAGGCCAAACTCTGCAGAAAGCACTGAAGAGAAGTCTGTATTTGAAAAAGCGGTGCCTGTTTATTGCTTTAAATTATCGTTTTTGGTAGTTCTCACTAAAGAAGTAAATCCAGATAATTTATGCATGTTCAAATATTAAGAAGTATTTATAAATTTTAGTTAGTCTGCTAACTCAGTTTCAGTGTTCATTAGGCAAATGAAACCAAGGTTTGTCGACGCATTCTTTACTAATGGTGTTTCAGTTTTCAACTGAACTACACTTCTAGTTTCGTTTGCTTAGGTGGTTGGGTTCAAATATGTGAGCAGAAGCAACATGCTATTGGAGTAGTTTCGATTTGTTTGGAACTAATTGCAACACACTTTTTTGACTAAATTTGAGCATAAATTGAACTACAGGAATCTCTAATTGTGACAAAAGCTTTTTTTTTTTATCACAATTGTAGATATGTAGATTGACCCACTCTAGATGAAGGGGGCAATTGTTTTGGGACATGGCTAACATAAAATAGCTGACGAAGAGAGGAGCGCACATTGGAACTTTGAAACATAGAGAGACTCCTTTCTTATTCAATTGCTAGAACGTAGAAGTTAAGGATCCATATTTATATAGACGGAGGATGACTTCACCGCTAAAGAGTTTATATATTAACAAGTATTCCCAGAGATAGCCAGATAGGAAACACATCATGATAGAGTTCCTGATTATCACATATGCATGCAGCTTCCTAATTATGAGATAATCTTCCAAACACTCAAACTTGCAACATCCTGGTGCATGCTGCCCCTCATGACTGTAGCTTCCCCTATGTCCATTACAGTACTCCCATCAACTTTGTGTCACACTTTCTTAATCTTGACTTACCGAACGAGCATTCAAGAAAAGGTGTATCCAGTCTTTCACCACATATGCATCAGAACATACCCATCGAATTGTGTAATGAACATGGTAAGGAAGGGGAGAAGAGGGTGAGACAAAAGACTATTGGTTATTCCTTGGTTGCTGGAGAAGACAACCCGATCCTTGTTGTGTGGGATGAATTGACTCTTAAAAACGTATAAACCTTATCTGATGCTATCTCTAAAACAGCTAACCCACCCATATGCCACTGTATGAACAGTAGCAAGGTGGCTATCATTTATGTGAACAGTACTGCTGGCCATAGAAAGGTGGGGTTGCTGCGCCCTTCTTCCATCATGCCCCCTAATGAGCTTCTTATGACATTGTTTGGACCTTGAGTTCTTGATCTCAGTGGAAATATCTTTACCTGAAATTTTGCTTGTGTTAGCTTTTTTCTCCATTGACTGGCTGTAATTATCTCCCTTTTGTCCAGATATGAAGATGATTCCAGTTCAGAACTATGGAGTACAATGCATGTCCATTGGGTTTCTTGTCGACAAAGATGCACCAATTGTTTGGAGAGGTCCTATGGTTTGTTTTTATGTGCTTCTATTAACTTCTCATTTGAAGTGTATATACCCTTATGGGATGTGTATTTTTCGTATAAAGGTTTTTGTCTGTTCTTTCCCCATCCATAATAAATATAAAAAGAATCTGCAAAGATTTACCATTGGAAGCATGCATATCAATGTGCAAGTACACTACTGCAAAGTAATAAACATGATTTAATTTTCTTGCATAACACTCCTGGAATTTATGGATTTTCAGTCCCCACCGACTAACACAATGATGGGCACACAGAGTACCTTTTTTTATTTAGCGTAGCAACAAGCAAGTCCATATGCATGTTATTGGAATATGGTTGCTTTCTGTAATTTTTGTATCTTTGGGACAACAGTGTTGGTAGAATAGAAAGGGCTAGTAGATGTGAATGTTTTCTTTACCTTTTCATTCCACATTTTAAGTTTTTCTCTATTGAAACTTCTATATATTGAAATGACTAATTATTTAATATTTCCCCTGAGACTTTTAAATGTTATGTTTTCTAATTCCATGGCAATAGCACATCATGAATTGGTATTGATCTAAGTGTTAAAAATGACGCAATTTTGTAGGAGTTATGTAGAAGTTTAAAATGAATTCTCAAAAAAAAAACCAGCTGTTGGTGGGGTTATGTTTTTGTCTATGCAAAATTTTACAAACAGGTTCAATCTTGCTTGTGAGATACAAAAAAGGACAAATTGGACTTGCAATAGCAAAAAAATATATATATTGTTGGCATCATAACCACTCTTTTGTATTCCTTAAATTGTGCCCTGTGATTTTTTTTTTGCATGGACGCAAGACATAACCTCACCTATGGCTGTGATTTCTTTTAGAATTTCGTAGAACTTCTTTGTATGATTTTTAAGGAATATGAACATTTCAATATTAGGCCTTCTATCTCAAAATGCCATTGACAATATGTTTACCTTGAAAAGCAATATTGTTTCATGCTTCCATTTTGGTCTATCATTTGGCAAAATTTATGTTCCTTATACTAGAACATTTCCTGGTATCAGGTAATGAGTGCTCTTGAGAAGATGACAAGGGGAGTAGCCTGGGGTAATCTTGATATTCTTGTTGTCGATATGCCCCCAGGCACTGGTGATGCTCAGCTATCAATGTCCCAAAGGCTTCGGTTATCTGGTATTTACGAGTCTGCCTGTTAAATTTGAAATGATGGTTTTCTATAGCTTTTTTAGTATTTGTTGTACATGTTTCTGCAGGTGCTCTAATTGTTTCAACTCCCCAAGATATCGCTCTAATTGATGCTAGAAGAGGAGCAAATATGTTCCGTAAAGTTCAAGTCCCTGTACAGTCTATTTGACTTATGTATTGTGATTTTCAAATGACATAAGGCATCATTCCTTTATGACTGATAGATAATTAGCCTCCATTTGATGGCTGTATGGATGTACCATTCCATAATTTTACCAACAGTCTTCCCAGCATGACTTAGTTTTACCCATTTTGGCAGATTCTGGGTTTAGTGGAGAATATGAGCTGCTTCAAGTGCCCAAAATGTGGTGAGAAGTCTTACATTTTTGGGGAAGGTGGAGCTCAGAGAACTGCAGAAGAAATGGATATGAAATTGATCGGTGAGGTAAGAGAAATCCAACAGAACTTAGAATTGGCATGAAGCTGTGGACTTCTTCAATTGTGAGTTTATGATAATTATCTGTACCTAATGCATTTTTTCTGTGAGAAAAACTGGATGGTTTCTGCAGCACCTTACTGTTATTTTCATGTTTAAGTGAACAACCTTTCTAAAAGATATATATTTTTATGAATACTAAATCGTTTTGTCATGTTCTTGTGGTAAATTTACTAGTTTTACGTTGTTAAGGAACTGGGCCATTGTAAAATATGCACGATGAGTACAATGTTAAACGGCTTAGTCCTATCCTTTGCCCAGTTCAGCTGATTGGAGTTGACTGAATGACTGCTAAATATATCTAGATTGATTTACTAATCAATATCATATTCTATAGTCGCTAAATAGTTCAATATGTGATAGTGTCCACTGCCATTTGTTTTTGATAATTATTATTCTTAATTTTGAAATGCATAACAAAACTTGTAGGCTTTTATAGTTACGAGTTATGGCAATGATTTTGCAAATTTTACGCATATATTCTTGAAGCTTACAAAATAACAGGACTGTCTGCGTGATGAGACCATCGCTGATTAATAAATACCTTAGGGTAGTGGAAAGCATTTTTCTTTCTTGATGTTCCCTTCCAACTCAATGCCATTGCAAGAACTGACTTGCTAGTGAGTTTTCTAGGTTTCTTATGGTACTTTTTCAGTAGTACTGGCCCCGCTTATCCACCATAGGAGTAATTTCCAACTTCCATCTGACTATTTTCTTTCTTTTTTACTTGTGCAATAGATACCTCTTGAAATCGACATCAGATCAGGTTCAGATGAAGGTACTCCAATTGTGATATCATCACCAGATTCTGCATCAACACAGGCCTACATACAGGTCGCTGAGAAGGTGACCCATAGGCTGAAGGAGTTAACCGAGGAACGACAGATGGGGCCAGAAATCTTGCTTTGAGAATTCAGACCCGCCCCTGTAAAACTGTTCCCGTTTCTTTTCTGGTTCGTGGTGCACCCCAGTAGCTGATGGCCTTCACTCAAAACAAGAAGTATTTCTATTTCATCCAAATAAAAAACATTTGGTAACATTCTTGTCATCCATGTACTTCCAAATTTTGTAACATTGCCGAAATATTGTGAATCCTGGTTTTGTGGGATCACATACTCATGCAGGAGTACTATTTTAGAGAAGTAAGGAGTTATCACTGCATTTATTTATTGATGTGCGAATCATCGAGTGCTAATATAATAGATTCCCTCTATCTTAAAATAGAGCTATTTCTGGATATTTCCGTGGTGTTATATGATATCTCACGGTCTCATCTAGCCACCTGATATCTGGGGAAAAACAAGAAAAAGAACGCTGCTACTACTCCTACAATGGCATTGTTGCAATTAGGGCTGGATAACGGGACAACTCGGCTCTGTGTTCGTTGGTCTGAACTCCCGCGCGCTACAGTGTTTTACCCTGCGCACGCTTTTCAAACTACTACACGGTGTACTTTTTTGCAAAAAGTTTTTATACAACAGTTGCTTAAAAAAATCAAATTAATCCATTTTTGAAAAAAAAATTAGCTAATACTTAATTAATCACGTGGTAATGAAACGTTTCGTTTTTCGTGTTAGCGTAGCGCTTTGGGAGTTCAGACTTGTTATCTTAACGAGTTTGGTTCAGATCATGAATGTCAATGAGCTAAAAAGTTAGCTCAGCTCGGCTCACGAGCTGGCTTGTTAACAAGCTCTATCTCATCTATATCATATTAATAATTTTAATTTTACCATTTTATCATATGATAAAAGAATAATAAATACTAACTAATAAAGAATGCAGTAAACACGAATAGTTTTGATAGAATTAAAAAACTAAGCACTAATTAATTAAGAAGCACTTAGGGTGAGTTCTTCACCCAACTTTCCCAACTCACATATCTTTTTTTTCGCGCGCATACTTTTCAAACTGCTAAACGATGTGTTTTTTTTAAAAAGTTTCTATACGAAAGTTGCTTTAAAAAATCATATTAATCCATTTTTCAAAAAAAATTAGTAAATACTTAATTAATCATGTGCTAATGAGTCGTTTCGTTTTTCGTGCGAAGGAATTTCTTTCCAACACATCCATCCGAACACAGCCTAAGTATATAAAGGAGCGGCTCACGAGCTAAAAAGACAGCTTGACTCATTGAGACTATGAGTTCAAATTTTTTTTATTTTTAATTTTATTTATTAAAATATTTAAAAAATAATTTTTCGTTTGAAAATTTTACAAAACTAGTCGCCCAACGCCCTCTGAGCAGATGACGATTTTTATGACGTGGCAGACGGCCATTGGTCCCCGCCAAACGGTCGCCCGTCGAGGGAGGGTTTTTTGCAGGCGGCCCCCTTACCGCTCTCCCAGAGAACAATTTTTTCTGTAGGGGGCCGCCTGCCAAAGGGCGACTGGGGGTGGCGTTTTTGCAGACGGCCCTCTTGTCGCGCTACCAAAGGACGATTTTTTGTTGTAGGGGGCCGCCTGCCAAAGGGCGGCAGGGGGTGACATTTTTGCAAGCGGCCCTCTTGCCGCCCTCTGGAAGGGCGATTTTTGGCCCTCACCTATAAGGCCCCTTTCTCCTTCTCCGAATTTTCATTATATTCACTCAAAATCCGAAAAAAGAAAAGGAGGGAGGGGTAAGGAGGAGT
Source organism: Oryza officinalis (assembly GCA_008326285.1). NCBI lineage: Eukaryota > Viridiplantae > Streptophyta > Magnoliopsida > Poales > Poaceae > Oryza > Oryza officinalis. The sequence continues at coordinate 40,398,440 of BDMV01000003.1, forward strand.
AGAAAGGGAGAAACGAAGCCCTGCCAGTTTGCTAACTCCATCGTAGGTAAATACATTCTATCGTATTGTCTTTTCAATTTTTGTACATTTTAGCACACAACCTATTTGTATAATTTGAGAACTAGAGCGTACAACATATTTCTAGAAAATGAGACTTAGGACATAGTGCAAATTGTATCATATATTTTAGTTAGACGGTAGATCTTAAGCACACACCCTATTTGTAGAATTTGAGACCTAGGACATATAACACATTTCTAGAATTTATGACTTATGGCATAGTACATATTGATGAATGTGACGTTAGATCTGGTTAGTATGATATGAACTTAGTTAACCTACCTTTTTTTATCAGGCACAATGTCAAGTAAGGTCATATTTCAGTTAGTTCACGGTCAAGGCAATCTTAGATTTGGTTTAGATGGTGTTGATCTGTCGGATTTTAGCATGACATCGAAGGGCATCGATAGGCCTGCTGAGAGAACCTTTCAGTCAATTTATAGTTGGTTGCTGTGAGGATTTAGAGTCGACCTAGAAATCTACACAATGTCTGTATCTATCGTAGTGAGTCGTGCAATGGAAGGTTATTTCTGGGAACTAATGCCAATGAATAGCATTATCGGCTGGAGACGGTATGTGGAGATGACTTTTGAACAGTCATGGCCCCTTGTTATTTTTGTGTCTGTGCATGAAAAGGATAGCAGTGTTGCAATGGAAACAGAAGATGTTGAGGATCCAAGCTATGTGAGGGATTCTGTTGGAATATCGATGAAAAATGAGAGAAATCAAACAGAGGTGGTACAGGCCATGGGCGTGGCCGACAAGGGGGAGAGAGTCGGTATAATTGTTGATGAAATGGAGAGGGAAGATTCGGATAACGAGCAAGCGGAGGACAATGTGTCGTCCGACGAGGAAGATGATGTAATGCCTGCTGATTGGACAAACGAGGACTTCTCCCGGCTTGTTATCTCTGAGGGGCATCATATGGCCTGGGAATACAAGGAGAACGAGGTAATTCAGGGTGCTAAGTATGCTCATAAGAAGGATCTAAAGGAGGCGGTGAAGCATTGGGCGGTCTTATTACAGAGAGAGTTTAAGGTGGTTAAGTCAACCAATTATGTGTACGAAGTGAGATGCATGAAGGAAGAGTGTCCATGGTGTGTTCATGCATATAAGGGTAAATGGAATGAATATTGAAAAGTTAGCATTGTGACCGAGCATTAGTGTCATTTACAAGGGGTGGAGAAGTATCACCGTAATATGACTTCAGCTTTTATTGCAACTGAGATGTATAGCAGTGTTGTCGGTAACAATGGATTTGAACCAAGATCAATTATTAGTCACATTGAAGACAAATTCAAGTACATCATAAGCTATGCCATGGCCTGGAGGGCCAAACAGAAGATTTTAGAGATGAGGTATGGCACATTTGAAGCATCCTATAATAATTTGCCTCGTCTGTTAGCCACCATTGCCCAAAGGAATAGTAATACTTACTTCGACATTGATATATTCCAATTATCCGATGATCCGACCAAGAGTGTGCTGCAAAGAGCTTTTTTCTCATTGGGTGCTTGTATCAACGCTTTTGTGCACTGTCGTCCTGTACTGTGCATAGATGCTACTTTTTTAACCGAAAAATACAAAGGTTAGATATGGACAGCGATCGGAGCTGATGGGAACAATCAGGTGTTACCTATGGCTTTTGCATTTGTAGAGAGTGAGAACACTGAAAGCTAGTATTGGTTCCTGGAGAGAGTGCGTAGTGAAGTCGTGGGTATGAGGCCCGATGTTTGCCTTATACATGATCGTCATGCTGGCATGTTGCGGGCTATTAACTAATTGCAGAACGGTTGGGATGAGAAGGGACTTTCAGCTAGGTGGCCCGATCCTCGGAGTAGATGATGCATGCGTCACATGGGTGCTAATTTTTACAAGCAATTCAAAAACAAGCATCTGATGGATTTTTTCAAGAGGCTTTGTGCACAGAATCAAGAGAAGAAATTCAATGAGCTGTGGAAAAGGTTGGACGAGTTGACAATGAAGCAAACAGACAAGCAATCTCGCTGGGCACAAGTTGAAGGTGACGAGCCTGTAGTACCTTTAGGTTCACTGCATGATGACCCACCTACAATGAGAAGGAGGTCGGCATCATCTATCCGAAATTTCTTGCATTAGATTGAGAATGAACCAAAGGAGAAGTGGACTCTCTTGTTCGACACTAATGATTCTCGGTATGGCATAATGACAACTAATCTGGCCAAGGTTTACAACTGGGTAATGCGAGGAGTGCGAGGACTTTCATTGGTTGATATTGTTGAATTTATCCTTCACGATATACAGGCATACTTCAGGGATCGATAAAAGAAAATTGGTCCCTCAATGACAGACAACAATATAATTTTTGGGATCGTAGTGACTAAGTACATCAAAGCTAAAATAGCTAAGGTCAAGAGGCATAGAGTTGTTCCTCAAGGCACCAAAGTTCATCGGTACGAAGTAATGTGTGTTGATAGGAGCAGGCGTGGTATCTACCGCAAGCAACTGTGCAGGAATGTGTCTTGAAGGCCGATGGCAGATGCAGTTGCAGTTGTATGAAGCCTAAGCTTTGGCACCTACCACTACTACGGAAACAGTTTTTCGTGGCGGCCATTTTGGGTCTTTGCTGGCGGCAATTGGGGCCGCCACAAAGCAAAGGCCAGTGAAGATCAAGATCTTCGCTAGCGGTTATAGACCGCCAGCAAAGAAATATCTTCGCTAGCGGTCGCTTTATGTAGGCCGCCGTTGGCCATTCTGAAACTCATGCGGCACATCCGGGCAGTTGATATAATTAAGATAATCTTCCATGGTTTCCTTGAGGCCTGTTAACTTTCTGTCATCAAAATCGGCATCTTTGATATCTTTGTCCCTTCCTCGGAATGCCGTTATCATATATCTTTTCTTCGATTCACTTTTTCCTTTGTGCTTGTGTGTCCTTACCATCACTGGCACATCGGCACCCTTAGGTTCCTCCGGTTGCGATGGCTGTGTTTGCGATGGGTCTAGTTCATCAGGCATTGTCCGCTTAGGCCCTGATTGTGCACGCTCTGATTGCTGTGCCGGAGGCACTTCCTGAACTTGTACTTCTGATTGATCCATTTCAAGCCCTGATTGTACTTCTGTCTCCTTTTCAATTGGAGGTGACGCAACAGCAGGCTCTGATCTTGGAGGTGATGCAACTACATGATCTGATTGCGGAGGTGATGAAACTGGAGGATCCCTCGGTTCTTGTTCCCTTGGTGGACGAGCGGTGACACCGGTATCCTTGGTGGACGATCCGTTCCATCCGTTGACCCTAGTTGAATATCATTCTTGTGCCACAGCACAAACTGTGTCAACGGTATCTCCAAGGTACACAATCCCCATCGGGTGTTGGAATGTCGATCTCGTGCATCCGGGTGAGCCTCATTGACCGTCCGGACCTCTACCTTGGCATAGTCATCCGGAATGTCTTGGCAATGGAATCTGCGGCCCGGTATGAACCTCCCAGTTGCAACCTGTATTTTCTTTCCTGCCCTGCCGACCGGAATCAAGAGCTTGCAAGGAGTATCCTCCGTTTACATCGTCCATCGGATAGCTCGGATCAGCTGCGAAACGGCACCACCGTGCCATCATATTCTGGCTCCAATATCTATGGCATTCCTCACGAGCTGCTGCCCTAGCCTGGGATTCTATCTCCTCCTTATAGCGATCACGCTTCTTGTAGGTATGAGCATCCTCTTTGAATCCATCCTTCCAGCTAGTCTTGGAGGATACTCCTCGGACACGGCCAGAGTGCTCCGGGTTGCCCAACGCATAGGTCAGCTCGTCCCGGTCTCTATCTGGCACGAACATCCCGGCCTCTTGCTGCGTGACGATGTTCTTCATCTTGACAGCTACCTCCTGGAGCTTTGGATCCTTGAAGACTACATCCCCCTCCGGGGTGAAGGCCGGTGTTCTTGCACGCACCCAGTTCCTGGTTCGTGGGTTGTGATTTTTCATAGGAACCGGTTTCCCAGCCTTTTCCATCTCTTCATCTTGTTTTGTCCATTTCTTAACCGCTGCACGGTAACCGGTCGATCCCAAACGATGAGGATATTCATTCCTTCTTGCTAGTTCAGACATCCTCTGGCTCTTCTCCTTTTCCTCCGCCGATGTCTTCAGGGCAACGAACTCATCCCACTGGGCTGGTGTTATCTTTCCGTACTCCGTAAACGGCGTACGTCCCTTCTGAACATATTTCTTGTTAAGGTCTGTTTTCCAGTTCCGCCACAGCTTGCCCATGGTCTTGAGTGCATAGACCTTCGCTGTATCGTCGTCTGTCCCTTGTGGATACTCAAACCTGCTTTGCAGCGACGTCCAACAGCTGTTCTTTGTAGCGTCAGGAACTTTCTTCCAATCCTTCCATGTGATCTCCACGATATCCCTAACTATCGCCCCGCATTGGTTGCTATACTTGGAACATGAATCTTCGGGTGATAGGGGTTCCCCTTTCTCACTGATCCGCGTCAGCACGCTGACTTCTTTTAACAACATGTTCTCCCCTCACTCGCCCCATCTTTTCTTGGGTTTACTTGAAGCTGAGACGCGCACGACAGCTCCAGCTTCGGCTTCCGCTTCAGGTGCAGCTTGGGCTTTCCTTTTAGATCGGCGTGGAGCATTCTTCTATATTTGCATTTCACATGACATCGGTTATAATCGATATATATACTTAATACGATCGGAACTAATCATATACAATATGTTACGTACCACCGGTTCGCGGGGGATGTAGTCGGAGTCGACTTCTTCATTGTCGCTCCCACCCTTTTTCTTCCTTGCAGGAGAAGGATGGGGGTCACTCGGCGAGTGATACGATCCACTCCCTTCCTCACCGGATCTTGACGGCGATGATTCCTCCGCGACTACTTGTGTGCAAATATCCTCCTCGACCATCGGTGGAGTTTGCTTGCCCTTGGCACCCAAGGGTTCCGCTTCGGTCGGTTTTTCCATTGATATCCTTTTAAGGTGAGTTTATATTAGATGCGGAATGGAATCGTTACATCTTTCTTAAAAGAGTTAAAAAGGAAAATAAATCACTACTATAA
>BDMV01000003.1:40403644-40415051 GCA_008326285.1 Oryza officinalis
TGCTATTTATCAATCGCATGATTTTTTTCCTCATCTTTCGGTCAAGTCAAGTTGCATGGGTCATTTACTACACTTGCACAAGTCATTTGTTAAATTTACGTAATACAAGAAACTAAAACTTTAGTAAATACGAAGTGCAGCTTTTAGTTTGCTTTGTTTTCTATTTTCTGGATTAATCAAGATAATTATGCTTATATCAGTCATAAATTTCTAGATTCATACTGGTAACAAGTTATACTACAGCATACTTTTTTAACTTGGTTAGAATATCAATTATTTCCTTCATCACAAGAGAAAAAAGAACATAAGGTGAGTTGTTGATATTGATCTAATGTTAAAAAATATGAGTGACAGATAAGGAAAAAAACAGTCGTGTCAACAGATAACCCCGTAAAAAATTATGATACCTTCTGGTATATTCTAAAAATAATAAAATTATGTCAATATTAATCTTTGAGTATTTTTACGCCATTATCAGGTGGGTTTCCACTGATAGTACTGTGATAACTATTTTTCCATTTAATTGCATGAAAATGGGATCAACTGCATATACAACTACCATAGAAGTCCTCCTGGCCTGGTCGAATCATTCATATTCCAACCGTTGCTTAATTACAAAGTCAATGGAGGCACATATGCATGACTACACAATATACATACTGGTTGTTATATTGCTAAATTCCCTGAAAAATTGTGTGGGTAGTCAGTAGATATTATAGCTTGTTCGACCCATGTCTATCTCGGCTTGGATCGTTGTGTTTTTGTAACGAGCTGATCAGGCTCATGTTTTAGCTCTCTAAAGATAACGAGTCAGCTCGAGCTAGCTCAGAGCGAAAACGAGTTAGCCTAGGCATCATCGGTCACCAGGAGCTCAGGTTGTGTGTCCAGGCCAACAATACTGCAAAGCATGCTTCACCTACCACTACCGGCAAACTCATCTTTAGTTTCGGTTTGTAACCCCTTTAGTCCTGACATGCAACCGGGACTAAAGATGGGTATCTTTAGTTTCAGTTGAAATAACTGGGACTAAAGATCGATCTTTAGCATCGGTTGGTAACACCAACCAACCGGTGCTAAAGATGATAGTGCCACGTTACTGATGCTACCATCTTTAGCACTGTTTGATGTTACCAACCAGTGCTAAAGATAATTTTTTTAAATGCTTTATATTGCTTGCTGCATGTTTATATATATATGCATATATATGTATAAATACATATATATTTATATATATTCATGTATATATATATCTTTATATATATATTTTTATATATAAATATATATATAAAGACATATATATATAAGTAAATACATACACATTAGAGTAATATATATTTGTATAGCATCACGTATATATAATTGCTGGTATATATTATTTCTGTACAATGGGAATTTACTTATAAACATGTGCAATCGCTGTTAATTTCTAATGTTCTATTATATATTACAAACTAGGACAATTCGTCTCGAGGAATGGGTCTTCCGTCATCGTGGAATTCTCCCATCAGATTAACAATTTCATCCATGATAAATCCCATGAGTTGTTCTTGATCAGCCTTGATGTAATCCTCATGGGGAGTTACTCCTTCATCCATATAATCTATCATTTTCAAAAAATAATATATGAATATATTAAATCAAGGAGAAAAGTGTAAATAATGTACGTGTAGTTGTTTACGTACATCGATATCCTTATCATTGTTAATGACATGTGCCATGCGGTGAATAAATTCACAAACATAGTAGCTGCCCAAGTTGGTCTCCTTTTCCTGTCGTAAACACTAAAGGAGAAATAAACTTATGAAATATTTCTAAAATCTAATAAATGAGATTTATAATTTTGGACCATGTACGGACCAGGAAGTTCATTTGCACTGACAATTCTTCCTTGAATTCTCCACGGACATTTGCATGGAATCTTGCCCACACCCTGTAGTTGCAAACGAATTAATGACGCTTTCATTCACATAGCAGCGATACCACCAATCATAACGAGAGTACTAACGGATCACATTACCTGTTAATCATGTCAATGATATCATCAAAAACATCCCTATCATTGCGCATAAAGTCCATGACAATAATCTGGCTTGTGCTAATCTCTATGACAAAGCGGACCCAGTGGAATCTGCAGAATTCGTGAAATATGATGTACATATCAATTTATAAAAACGAGAGAAAGTTGCTACAACAACCGGTAAAAACTCACTTTGTGTTCTATGGCAATAGTATGTACTCCTTGAAATGTTGCTGCACCAGGAATTTGTAAATGTTGTTCTCAGTTTCTACTGGCTAGCGTTCTAATGTCTTCTCGTTGATTACGTACGAGTCCATGAAACCGCACTTTAAGTATCCTTCTTTCCAGCATCTTTGAGTCTCCATTCTACGGTGAAAAAAGATGTTAAATTTTTTATGTCACATACGAGGGGCAAAAGAACGACATTAAATCAAACGACACTTACAGAACCCAGCAACACATAAGAGAGATGTCAAGGGCGTCTTGATGGTATACGTCATGGCAATCTTCCCAGCGTATCCACATATCGTATGTTTCACGGAATAAATGTTTATTTCTAACCCTTGCCGCGAACATCATCCTACCCTTAGCTGATTGATCCATGTACCATTCATGAAATCGGTACATTTGTGTAGAGAGCTTGGAGACCAACTCTGGCTTGACAAGTAGTTTGCCGAGTACGTACTTGTGTTTAAGTTCTGCGCTCTCTATAGGGACCTTTTCCAGCAGTTGCTCCTTGCTTAGATTTGTATCAGCTATAAATTGGTGTAAACTAAAGTCATAGTCCGATGGCATCTGCTCAACACTTCGTTTCTTTTGCGTTCTGAGCTGAGGGACAGACTTTGCCTTTGTCTTTCTTTTTCCAAAGGACTTTTGAATCGAGCAGTCATAGTCTGATAGCAATTTCTTTTTCATAGGTTCGCTTATTTTCTAAAAGAAGGCTTTAGTCATCGAGTCTATGGAAATCTTCTTCTCTGGAACCCGTTGCCTGAAGTGATCCTCCATTTGCTTTCTGACGATCTCGTCAATCTCTTTGTCTGTCCTATCCTACGTTCTTTTCTTCAGAGTGGGTAGTTTTGGCTCATCAAGTCTTTGCTTCTTACTTTGTTGTGTGGACTTTAACGACGCTGGACGAGATGGGCAAGATCGCTTGGTACTTGCAGCGGCTTGCAGCATTGAAGACGGAGGAGACTGTGCAGGCGGCGGAGACGGTGCAAGCGGTGGAGACCGCGGTTGTGGAGGAGACGATGCAGGCGGAGGAGACCGCGGTTGCGGAGGAGATGATGCCGGCGGAGGAAACCGAGATTGTGGTGGTGGAGCTTTAGGAACGGATGCCGCTACTCGCCCGGGAAGCACGATGTAGCGCTTGCACCATAGTATAATGACGTGGGCTGTCTCTCCTAGTTTCGTCTCCCCGTCTCCTTTGGGGATATCCAGCTCGAGATCCTCAAAGGTTGGGACCACCAGCTCAACTTCGACCTTTGAGTACCGAGGTGAAATCGGTCTACAATGGTACGTCCCGTCTAGCTGCACTTGTATGGCCACCGCCACTTCATGACAATCGAGGTTTATTAGTAATTGACATATGCACAAACATTTACAATTTAAAAGCCAGAAATCACAAAACTACGAGCATATCTTGATTTATATGTTCCTGAACGGAATATGCAGCTCACACGGTGTTCGCTCCGTGATTTCTTCCCCGGGGCATGGTGGTTCGTCGACAGCTGGCACTGTTGCAGTGTCGATGCTATGTTACTCCACTTGCCCTGTAGAAGCGCAGCTGCTTTGATTGCCTGAGGGGCTCACCATGATGTGAGGAACAGACGGCTGGGTCTGCTGGCTCCCCTGTTCACTTAAGCGTTGGTTCACCTATCTTGCCACCTCCTCTTGCAACCGTGCGTCCTGAGTCGCTATCCTCAATTCAAGATCTGCCAATTTCGCCGGTACGTGTGGATGTCCTCTTTAAACCCATACTTCCATGGAACCACATCTTTTCTGCGCGTTCGTCTGGGGTGCTCTAGATTTTCCAGTGCGAGCGTAAGCTCGTCCTTCTCTCTGTCCGGCTGGAATCTTCTCTCAGAAAATGCCTCTAGGGCATCCATGAGACGGTGAGCTGCTTGGCGTATGTCATCGCCAAAGACCAGGGAACCATCACCAGGATTCAGTGTCCCCCCATAAGTGTAGTACCAATGTTTTGATCGTTCAGGCCAATCAACTGTGCCCGGAATGATTCCTCTTCTGGCTAGAGCATCCTCCATTTTGTGCCACTTGGGCATTGCCTTCATGTACCTGCCTGACCCTAGCCGATGAAAGTACTTCTTCTTGGAGGCATTGGCTTTGTTCTTTGCTATTCTGGCTTGCCCGTGCTCTCCTGTCTTGTAGGCCAGAAATGTATCCCAATGATCCTTCAGGTTGGGGAATGCGTCGAAGTCCAGTGTCAGATCCTTCAGGACATATCTATTGTACAAATCTTTCTTGTAGCCTTGGAATTGTTCAGCCATCTTTTTCAGCGTCCAGTCCTTCACTTTGGCGTGATCTGCCTCAGGAATAGTGAAGGTCTCGAGCATAGTTGTCCACAGCATGTCGTTCTCTGTAGTTGGGAGATATGTTTGTTCAACATCTCCTCGTGACCTTGTTTGGCGCCAGTTTTGTATGCTGATTGGCACGTGATCCCTCACGACCCAACCGCTGTGTGACACAAATTTTCTTGCAGCATCGGCGGGGGCAACTGGTTCGTCGTCTGGGTTCACTCCAGTTATGATGTGTCGCCCCTCCACCTTCCTGGCTGCTGCCCTCATTGATCTTGTCCAAGAGAAATTGTTTGTCGTCACGATCTGTCATCTATTCGTAACATTAAATAGTATAGAACATGTTATTACTATCCACATTGTCGGCAACTACGAAGAACTTCTAAAGTTCACTTAGTTACGAAATATGCAACCTACATTTTTATCGTCATGTATATCGACATTGTTTAGGGTTTAGGGTTTAGGGTTTAATGTTTATATCGTCGGGTTTATGGTTTATATCATCATGTATATCAACATTGTTGACAACTACGAAAACTTGTAAAATTCACTTAGTTAAGAAATATGGAACCTACGTGTATATTGATGTATACATCCACAATGTCCACAACTAGGAAGAACTTCTAAAATTCGCTTACTTATATATATCCACAATGTTCACTAATTTTTTAAAGCAACTTAAGAACTATGCAACATACATGTATCACAAATATGCGTACAATTAGAAATAACAAGTCAGATCTCATATATCACATATCTTGCCTTAGCGTGTTGCTCGGCGACCTTCGAATCACGTAATTTAGCTTCAGAGTTGCCCGTGTCCAACCCTGACAACAAAACAAACGTTAGGTAATTACAACATTTGCATTGTACAACTACAATATACCCCAAGTTCTAAATATATTTTTCAAATACATTTGCATGTACATCGTTAAATCAGAGATAGTGATTCAAGATATTGGTGAACACAACACCTCGCTCTTTCATGGCTACAAACGAATAATTTCCATAACAAATCTTGTCTTGACTCCCTTTGCATAGGAGTCAAGACAAAATTTGTTTCAGAAATTATCTGTTTGTGTTCAATCATGAAAGACCGAGTGCTTGTGTTCAGCCAATATCTTGAATCGGTATCTCCTTAGAACGAACGAACGTCGAGAAAACGAGTGAACCAACAGACCCCTAGAGAACATCATTCGTTCGTTCGTTCGTTTGGTCCTTCGGTCATTCATTCGCTCGTTTGGTCGTTCACTCCTTCGTTCGATCGTTCACTCGTTTGGTCGTCCGCTAACACGTTCGCTCGTTCGGTCGATCGTTCGCTAATATGTTCGCTTGTTCGGTCATTCTTTCGTGTGGTCGTTCGGTCGTTCACTAATACGTTCGCTCGTTTGGTCGGTCGTTCATTTAGGGTTCGGTCGTTCGCTAAGACGTTCACTCGTTAGGTCATCCGCTAACACGTTCGCTCATTCGTTCACACGTTTGCTATGATCGTTCGGTCAGTCCGCCGGTCGCGGCAATTGTGCGGCGGCGGCGGTAGTGGCGGCGACGGCGGCAGCAGCGACAGAGGCGGCAGAGAAGAGAAAGGTGGAGGGGAGAAAGATTCGTCCTCACCTTGAAGTGCAACGAACGGTGAGGGCAAAGACGGTGAGGGCGGTGGCGACGACGACGACGGCAGTGGCGACGGCGGCGGCGGCGATGGCGGCGGCGGTAGCGGGAGATGACGATGGTGCTCGGCGCGCGGTGATGGGAGATGAGATAAAAAAAATGCTAAGTGTGGAGATCGGAGAAGACGATGCGCCCCTATATATATGTAATACTCTTTAGTCTTGGTTGGTGACACCAACCGGGACTAAAGATATCTTTTGTCCCAGTTCGAGACAACAACCGGAATTACAAATCCTAACTTTAGTCCCGGTTGTTCTCACCAACCGGGACAAAAGATATCTTTAGTCCCGGTTGGTGCCACCAACCGGGACTAAAGATCTTTTCCCACTGTTTCTAAAATTTTTTTGTCCCGGCTTTGGATAACAACCGGGACTAAAGACTTAAAAAAAGTTAACCGTGGCCAAATTAATTTTATTAAAAGTAGGTTAAAGACATGAGTAATTAACTTTAGCCCAATAAACTACATTAAAAAGTGAATTACAAATATAAGTATCCCATTTGAAAATTAATTTTAGAACATTTGAAAAATAATGATAAAATATTGAAAATTTTAAAAATTGTATATAATTAGTCAATGCCCGATTAAGTGCATTAAAAATAAAATAAAGTCATAAAAGTAATGATAATATGTTGAAATTTGTTATAAAATTTTAAAAATCATATATATTTAGCCCATTTCCGATTAAGTGTATTAAAAATAAAATAAAAAGTCATAAAAGTGATGATAAAACATTTAAAATATATTGAAAATTGTTATAAAATTTTAAAAATTGTACATAATTAACCCGTGCCTGATTAAGTGCATTACAAATAGAATAAAGTCATAAAAGTAATGATAATATGTTGAAAATTGTTATAAAATTTTAAAAATCGTATATAATTAGTCCATGCCCGATTAAGTGAATTAAAAATAAAATAAAGTCATGAAAGTGATGATAATAAGTTAAAAATTGTTATAAAAATATTAAAAATCGTATATACAAAATATGCTTTAGTTGATTGTAATAGAAATAGAGGGATCTTCAATACATTAAAAATAATTTACAACATGATGGTTGACCGCACGTACTTTCTCCTAACGAATGTTCCTTCACTATGATCGTTGCATGAGTAAGGGGTGTCCTTGATTGATAGGAGGATGCTTGGGTCAACTGTCACCGCGAATGAAGGTTGCCCGTCAAACTGATCATAATTTTCATCAGTCTTATCCTCGACTCCGACAATTTTTCTTTTTCCTGGGAGAACCACGTGGCGCTTTGCCTCGTCGGGCCCTTTTCCCTTATTCGATTTGCTAGACATGTCCTTCACGTAGAGAACTTGCGTTACATCATTGGCTAGGATGAATAGTTTGTCTAAGTATCTAACCTTGGTAAGGTCAACTGTTGTCATCCCATAGTAATCAACCGTTACGCCTCCACCAGTTAGCCTAACCCATTGCCACCGAAACAGAGGGACCTTCAGAGGTACATAGTCAAGTTCCTATATCTCGTCGATGGCATCGTAATACGTGCTAGTTGTCCCATCGTATCTCGTGGTATCGTTACGAACAACACTATTCTGATTCGTGCTCTTTTTGTCTTGGGCTCCTGTGTAAAATGTATACCTGTTGATCTCATATCCTTGGAATATCGAGATTGACCAAGATGGTCCCCTCGCCAAGAAGGCTTGTTGTTGGTCAATCGTCTCGTTACCCATGAGATGTTGTCGCAACCATGCGAGAAAAGTATCAATGTGATGACGTGTAATCCAGGCATCAAACTTACCAATGTTTTTGGAGTGAACAACTGCTAGGTGCTCCTCAATGTAAGGTGCCACCAACGAAGATTGTTTCAAAATCATGAAATGCGCTTTACGGAATAAATCCTTGTCCGTAGTCATTATTGTTTTCCTTCCAAGAGTCCCCTTTTCCCGCAATTCCCCTCATGGCTTGACTCGAGAACCCCAATTGGACGAATGTCTTCAATAAATTAAATACAGAACTCAATCACCTCCTCTGTTCCATACCTCTTGGCGATGCTTGCTTCCAGACGAGAACAGTTACGAACGTACTATTTTAGAATGCCCATGTACCTCTCAAAAGGAAACATGTTGTATAGGTACACTTTACTGAGAATACCGATTCTTTGACAAGGTGACATAGAAGATGCATCATTATATTGAAGAAGGATGGTGGAAAGATCATCTCAAAGTTGACAAGACATTGCACCACGTCATTTTGTAGGGTTGTTAATCTGTTTGGATCGATGATCTTCAGCGAAATTGCATTCAGAAAAGCACATAGCTTTGCTATTGTTATCCGGACATTATCAGGAAGGATACCCCGAATTATAACAGGAAGCAGCTATGTCATCAACACGTGGCAGTCATGAGACTTTAGGTTTATGAACTTCTTCTTTTTCATGCTAATTATTCCCTTTATATTCGAGGAGTATCCAAATGGTACCTTGATGTTGTCCAAGCATTCGAACATACTTTCTTTCTCTACCTTGCTCAAAGTGTAGCTGCGTGGACTCAAGTAATGACTTCCTTTCTCCTTTGGTTCTAGATGAAGGCCATCATATTGTTTCATATGCTTCAGATCATTACGTGCTTCAAGTGTATATTTTGACTTTCCATATACACCAAGGAAGCCTAGCAAGTTGTCATAAAGGTTCTTAGTTAGGTGCATCACATCGATTGCGTGGCGGGCGTCTAAAACTTTCCAATAGGGTAACTTCCAAAAAATAGACTTCTTCTTCGACATCGCCGCATGACCATCTTCACTTGCTACAGGTTGGCTGCCAGGTCCCTTTCCAAATACTACTTTCAGATCTTTCATCACAGCAAACACGGTCTTTCCGTTACGATGTTTAGTCTTAGTACGGTGGTCTGCCTTCTTTTCAAAATGTTTGCCTTTCTTTCGTACAATGTGGCTTGCAAAAAGAAATCGATGATGACCCATGTACACAACCTTCCTACAATGCTTCAAATACGTACTGGCAGTATCATCCATAAGTGTGTGCAAGCTTTATACCCCTTGTTTGATTATCCGGATAGGTTGCTAAGTGCAGACCAATTGTTAATGGTTACGAACAATAACGCTCATAAGTTAAATTGCTCTTGTTTGTTCTTATCCCACACAGGGACACATTCTTTCATCCACAATAGTTTCAGATCTTCAACTAATGGTCTTAAGTAAACATCAATATCGTTACCAGGTTGCTTTGGGCCTTGAATAATTATCGGCATCATGACGTACTTCCGCTTCATGCATAACCAAGGGGAAAGGTTGTAGATACATATTGAAAGTNTATATTCATATATAATATTTTCATGTGATTACATATGCATGTGAGACTAATGTTTTGTTTGAGCCATATCTTGTTTAGTCTCTTTACATTGAGAACATGAAGATGATAAAGGTATGTCTTTATTTTATTGTCTATATTTGATAAATGCCTTCTACTCTTGTATAGGATAAGCTCCCAATGTTTCACATTTTTTTATGCATACTCTTACTTCACAAAAACATTTTGTATGCATACATTTAGGGGGAGCAAATCCTATAGCTTAGTTATACATGTAATTGAATCAAATTATTCACTTTCATTTAATTGGGATCTTTACATTTGAGCATATATTTGAGTATATGACACTTGTGGTGTTGATTAATACTCATCATTTATGCATATCCTTTTATACATGCAATCGGTTGGTCAACAAGTAAAGGTTGACAACCGGATCATTGGGATTAACAATTTCATTGAATTGAATGAGAGAAATAGGTCCCAAGATTGATAAATGAGTTGATACTCAAGAAAGATATGATTACACCTAAAGATACTAAGGATGACAAAGCGAAGATATTGAATATGTGGGATACAAAGTGGCTACTATGGCAAGACGGTGAAAGGCAAGCGATGCTCGGTCGCGATGGACCATGCGGTGGTGAAGGGCAAGCATGAAGCTTGGCACGGAAGAACCAAATCCGGTGGTGAAGGACGAGTGACGGCTTTGTCATGATGCACCGTGCGATGTCATTTGAAACTACAAGTAACCGCATCAATCATTTGAAGAATATATGGTGAAACGGTTTTGGCATTGGCGTCCCTTAAGACAAAGAAATGAAGATGAAAAGAAGGCATTCCTATTAGTATAATTCTCTTCCTATTTACTTTTGAGTATAGGAATGACGTACTATCAAGAGGGATGCAACGTCGATATGTTTGTGTATGTCTCGGTGCTCAAAGTGACCTATCCTAGTGCTACCTTGAGAGAAACCTAAGTTTTAACCTATCCCTTGAGTGGTTTTAGACCTTACTTTTGGTTGAGTTGGGTAGTTCTCTGAGTGAGCTTTCCTTAGAATCCAAGTTCATCAAAAATGGAATTCCGAGCAAAAAGTTATGGCTATTTTTCCATGTGTTTTTCGGAAATTCCCAAAAAATCTCAGAAATTCCGAAAATATTTCGGAAAGTCCGAAATTTTTTTGGAAATTCCGTAAATGTCTACGAAACTGAGTTTGTCTTCTGTTGATTTTTGGACTTGTCTAAAAATACATTTCAGAAATTCAAAAAAATGGAATCTTGGCCTCCAACGGCTAGTTTTGAGGGGCTTAGGTATACAAACTCCTCCACCCCTCGTTTGAGTGAATGTTGTTCTTGGGCATTATTAGATATATCCAAAGCCAAATAGCCTTTCCCATTTCCCTACCTTTGTGGTGTCTCTTTGTGAGAGGGATTTGAGAAGGGAAGATAGTTGGTTTGAGAGATTGAGAGGTTGAGAGCTAGTGAGCTTCACTCCATACTTTGAGCACTAGAGTTCATAGCAAGCAAATCTTCGATTGTGTTTGTTACTCTTGGGGACTAAGGTCTCCTAGATGGCTAGGCATTGCCGGTGAGCACCCAAGGTTGTGGTGTGTCTCGGAAAGTTTGTGAAGGCTTCAATTTCGCCTCCACAAGGGAAGAAATCAAGAGTGAAATCGAGTAGTGCGCATGTGCAACCTCGTGAGGAAAGGGTTGAAATAGACCCGGCCCTTGTGGCCCTCAACGGAGACGTAGGATTCGTGGATCCGAACTTCGGGAAACAAATCACGTGTCTCCTCTCTTGGTTCGCTCGTTCTTGCCTTCTCTCGTATTGTATTTGAGCTTGTTTTAATCCGATCTACTTGTATGCTTAAGTGATATAGTTGGTGACCTAATATCTTGCTTAGATACCT